>JAMQMW010000650.1:0-11238 GCA_024115155.1 Thelonectria blattea
CCCCTCCCCCCCCCCCCCCCATCATCCACATACTAATCCATACAGACCTTCAAGATCGACCGCGACGCAGCCATCCACTTCGTCAACGCAGCAGCCACCTTCCCCTCCATCACCCGCTTCCTCCTCATCTCCTACCTGGGCTCCCGCCGTGCCTCAGCCCCCTGGTGGCCGGCCGGCAAGTGGGACGAATACCACCAAAAGGTCAACAACGGCATCCTGGCAAACTACTACAAGGCCAAGATCGACGCCGACGAGGTCCTCTACAACGTCTCCAAGAAGAGCGAGACCCTCGTCGCCATCAACCTGCGTCCCGGGACTCTGACCCTCGACCCGGCTACCAAGGTCGAGCTGGGCAAGACGGCCACCATTGACAACAAGGGGGTCAGTCGTGAAGCCGTGGCCGAGACGGCTTCTGCTCTTCTCGCCGCCGAGGGAGTGAAGAACACATGGTTGGATCTCCTTGACGGTGACGAGGATATCCAGTCTGCGGTTGATAGGGTGGTCCGAGATGGTGTTGACGCCGCAGAAGGCGAACCAATCTACACTAATTAATAGGACATCGGAATAAAAAGAAGCTTGCATATCATTACACATGCTACTTAAATAATGTCATCTAAAAACCCGCCCTCATGGCGTCCGAATGCAACGTCGACATGCTGGCCGATGCTGCCAAACTATCGTGGAAGTCTCACTGAACGACAACCCAGAAGCCTCAACGATGCCACTTCCAGATTTCAATCCACCCACTTCATATCTAACATCAGCACGAACATCCATACACCATTGTTGGATCAAATCCTAGCACCACCTGAAATCTTACTCCTCCATCGACCTCTTTGCTGAGTATTGTCTCGCCTTGAACACTGTATCAAAACGTATACACACTTGGACGCAGTCACCTCCAGGTTCAAACTCGCCCATCCGAAGAAGTGCAGGTCCAGGACTCGTTATCGACGTCGCTTGTGGACGGGATCTGAAGTCTGACTGGGCCTGGGTATCGGAGCGCTTCAAACGTGTCTCGATCACCAGCCGTTCCCAGTCTGCTGTCAAGTCGGATGTCAGGGGAAGTGCCCCGGTTGCGCCACCTCGCTTTCATGATTGCAAATTCCTCTTGAACAATGCTCCAACTTGTGGTAAAGTAGATGATGGCGTTCCAGACGCCTTGGAGGGGCAAGACGCTGCCGCTCGCAACGCTGAGCGGGAAGCTGATCTTTCCGTCGTGGGTCAAGCTGTACAGGCGATTGATGGAGCTGGGGATCCAGGTAATCAAAACCGCAAAGCCGAATATGAAGCTGGTTCGCATGTAGGCCATCTTGACGGGGTCGAGTCTCTTGAGCTTCAGGGAAACGCTCGACTTGACAGCACGAAGGCGAGTGATCATAGTTGATGGCTGGTAAGGCATCCGGTTTGAGGTGCACACCGTTTCGACTCTCTGGCCTCCCCGGTGATCGCCGCTCCCCTCCAAGCCATCAGAATCAAGTGGGAGCGCCCAGGATCGGGCTCGGTTGGGGCTGTTGCGAAGTTGGACATTGGGAAGGATGGTCATTCCATTTCCACGGGCTTGCTTCGACACGTCTGTAGTGACTTGGACTTCTGTGATGACCGTGCCATAAAACTCGGGCCTGTGTGTCAGACTCTAAGATGTGTTAGAAATGAGTTGTCAACACGACATGAAGGATTGAAAGTACCTCTTCAGACACGGGTCTGTTGCCACTACCAGAGCGAGAAACGGAGCTGACCGTGCCCTCTTTATCCCATCGCTCTACAGCAAGATGTCGCAGCTGATTTCGATGATGGAAAACGTGGTATCCTACAGCAACGTAGATGACGATCGATGCGAGAATGCAAAACCAGATGGGGATGTAGTACGAGTATAGTCGAACTAGACTCCAGTCCGTTCTGATCCAGCACCAAAGCTTCTAAAGTTAGTTTATAGAAGGACACTCGGATTCAGGAGTTCTCACAGCGGCATCTCCAAAGATGAGTCCCTTGTGCGGATCGCGAATCGAGATCAAGGCAATCGCTGGGATCAGTGGTCCTCCGAAACAAATTGCGCAGTACACCCAGGCATACTTGCGAAATGTGCTAGGCGAAGCGTTGTAGAAGAATACGAGGAAGACGTTGACCGCCATGGCCAGTGACCACCAAGGGTCTGATTGCATGAACCTGACAAACTCGACGTCAGTGTTTCTCGTTCGTCACGTCGTTTCCAGTGGTTCCTACCATTCAAAGATGAAGGCCTGCGACTGGCACAAGGTCGAGTCCTCGCCCTTTTGAAGGCCGTCGTAACCCATCATGGAAGCGATACTGGCGCCGGCGTTGGCGATGGAGGCGAACAGGAGGAAGAGGTTGGGCGTGGTCCGGAGTTTCTTGACAAGCCAGTAGGATAGGATCGTCAGCAGGATGGCCGCCATGGAGCATCCCGCTCCGGTTCGCTCGATGGCGATGAGGACTTCGACCTCCTTCTTGGAAAGATACTCTCCTGCCATCTCGTCGGTAGATGGAGGGCGATCAAGTCACGACGAGTTGTTGTGAGGATGAGGAACGTCAAGCACGAGACGGACTGGCGACGATGAAAAGAGAGGAAGCACGCAAACGAGCAGAGAGGCTTGGGAAGGAAGGTAAATATTCGAAGGCCGTCCATTGGCTACCTATCTTCTCGAGGGGGAAGGCGCGACCAGCAAACCAAACAACAACGCGGCAGCCAATGGCAGGTGGCAGCTGGTCGCACTTGCCGAATCCCTATTGTCACATTGGGTGATTAACGACGTAAATAAACGGTGATTCAAATATTGGTAGAGCGCTTTGCTTGGATTGGTCAAGTCGGTAATTACTATTCTGGCCTCAGGTGCGTTGAGTGATATGAAGCCAACGACATAATCCTCTCGCCGCCTGAGGATATCAGTGATGAACTTGAGTCCTTGGCCGAGAGTGTCGCCTCTGAAGTGCTTGGAGAGGTTTAATATAGCTATTCAATCGTGAAAATAGTGGTGGTTGGCTATAAGTCTTAGCAATAGGCTACCAACTATATGGCTTGCAAAATGGTAACTATCCCCATGTTACGTTGCTGCGTGCTCGGTGGTGATTCGGTGCTTCAGTTCGAACAAACAATCGGTAAGAAATGCACATTCAAAATTCTGCTGACAAAGCCTAGAACATGGCCTAATCAACTCACACACGAATATACCTTGATCAAAGAAGGTATATGCTCGAGTCGATACCTCATTCGCCCACTCTATAAATGTCATTTCACTTCAGGGTAGGCCCGTTCCGAAGTCCGCGGCCCGTCCGCCGCTGACCCACGCCGACACCGAAATAACCCCGCCGAACGCAAGTCGTGGAGCCGAGCCTCGGCTTGCCTCAATCAACAAGCGCATGAAATAATGAAATTCGAGGCGGACGAGAAGATGCCAGTGTCTGGTTCTTTGGCCTCAATCGCCGCAGTTCTCCCATAGCTGGGTCTCCTCCGTCCAATTCTTCAATTTTCCCATCAAACGCCGACATCGCTCCGGTTCTCCATCGCGGCTGACTGTGCCTCGCCGAATACACCTCATCTCGATCTTATCAATCAGACCCAGCTCTCATCGCAAGCGGACGCCGATCAACTTCACGAGACGATGCAATTCGCCTCGCATCTACGAACACCGCGACTAAGAAAAGTCCGAGTTCCACTTTCCGCGCTGCCGAGTCTTCTTCCTCCCCCCACCCCCATCTGCTTTAGATATCCCTCCCCTTCAGCCGCATCTCGACGTCCCCTTCACTCCTCACACTCCTCACAGCTCTCGCAAACCGTCCCAGTTTTGAACATGTCCCCCCCAACGGATAACCGCCTCATCTGTCCCCTCCTGAACCTCACGCCATCGCAAGCCGAGCCCAACCTCCTCGACCATGAAATCGCCTTCTTCACAGCCCTCCCGTGGACGCAGACCCTCCTCGCCGCACTAGGCACAATCCCCTTCCTCCCCGCGTGCCGCAACCCCCTGAGCGACATACACGACCAGCTCTTCGGGCGCACGCTCGCGACCCCCCGCGGACTGCGCCAGATGCTCTGCTTCTTTCGCGCCCCCAGCACCGCCGCAGCCCTGGACCCCTCGCTCCCCATCTCAGGAATCGACGCGCTCGTGTCCGTCGGGCACGGCGTCAGCGGCTTCCCCAACGTGGTGCACGGGGGCGTTGTGGCCACGCTGCTGGACGAGACCATGGGGTGCATCTTCGACCTCAACATCGCGCTGGGCAAGTCGGCGCCGACGTTTCGCACGAGCAGCGTCACCGGCGGTTTGGACGTTCGCTATCTCAAGCCCGTGCCTACTGAGAGCGTGCTGCGCATCACGGCAAAGGTTGAGAGCTTCAATGGCAGGAAGACGAAGATCCGGTCCCATGTGACCGACGAGCAGGGGCAAGTCTTGGCCAAATGCGAGAGTACCTGGGTAGCAACGAAGCCGAGCTTGTGATTGCCATGTAGACGCCATGATGGACAATATATAATAAGATGGATAGACATGCTTGGATAGAGCGGGCCATACAGGCTGGACTATACTTAGACATTAAAGAGAGACTCCGAGAGGAGCAGAATAAAGCAAAAAAGTAGAACGATTGTCTAGAACGACTGCTCCATCTTAACCAACCCAAGGTATCTTTTGCTCCGACATAATCCATCCAAGCGAATAAACAAAAATCTCAGTCGTAACGTCATTACTCGGCGTGAACCAATCACTTGTGCATGCCGGGAACGATGGCCTTGACCGCATCCTTGACCTTGTGCGGATCCTCGAGAGCTTCCAAGGCGGCTTCGCGCTTGCTCTTGTGCCCCTGCTCCCAGCCGTCCTCGCGGTCGTCGAGCGCGCTCTCGGCCGAGCTGATGCTGCTCTGGCTCATGTTCATCACCATGTTGATCATCCTGCCCGCCTGCTTCTTTGCCTCTCGTTGAGCCTCCTTCATGTCCTGCAGTTCCTTCTCTTCCCAATGCATGGTAACGACGTGCAGTCCGGGAAAGTTCTCCTCAATGAACTCCCTCAGATTTGGTAGAACCGACTTGTCCGGTCGGTACGTGCCCGAGTCGTTGTCGATGTGAAGCGTGTAGTCGGCCGGATTGTGCGGCGTGTGCGTCCCTTGCTGCGAGTCGGGGCGCAGCGATTCGCTCACAATTTCATCAACGGGCTGGGTGCTGGGCCCAGAGCTATGTTGAGAGCCCCAGCTATTCGTATGTCGGTGGTGATGCTTTCGTTTCCGGATGAAGAACTCGCCCGAGCAGGCAATGTACGTTGCCACATCCGAGTGCATGGTGTGCTTGCTCAACATGTCGATGCCAAACTCCTTGCCAGTCTCGGTGAAGCGGAACATGCCATCCAAGGTCAGGACGTAGGTAAAGGTTCGCGCCCCCTCGTCAAAGTGAGCCAGCCGGAGAAACTGCAGGGCAGCCTCCTCGGATCGAGCCGGGTAACTCCCCCATTCTGTTGATCTATTAAAGTTGTAGACTCTGCGGTGCTGCTTGTGAAGAGCCGTGTTGAGAATCTTCCCTCGAAGGCCAGTTGATTTGTACATGGACGCGATAATTGGTCTGAACTCGACGAATCGATGATATAGGATGGGAGGCACTGGACCGGCCAGTTGCATCTCGGCTGCTTGGAAGCTACACGCGCAATTAGCAATGCATTCACGCATGTGAGAGCTTGACGTACTCGTATTTTTGAGTTCTCTTCTTCTTTTTCTTATCGTGCCCTTCCTCGGCTTCCTCTGGTCGCGCATCGTCCTCAATGTTCGTATTGACCTTTGTGCCGGTAATGCGGCCGATGAGAGGGCTGTAGTGCTTCACCCACGTCGTCGGACCAACCGTGTACATGTGAGCATAGGGCGGATCCGACTTGCCGAGGATTTCCATGCTGATGCGCACTCTCGGGGTGATGGATTCGGAGCTCAAGAGGCTGGCGACGCCCTTGACAAAGTATGCGCGCTTGCTTCCCATGCGCTTCTTAGCATAGAACTCCTTGCCGGGAGCAGGGAAGAGGCGGGACTCGTCGGTGAGCTGCGAGATCTTGATGGTGACATTGCCGAGCCTATCGTCAGAGTCTGGGTAGTCTTCGTCGTAGAGGCGACACTTGAGGGAGAAGCCGGTCGGGGGCACGTTTGCGACTGTCCATTCTTCCTCCCACTGCGGCTCCGTGGTGCGGCGAATGGTTCTGGTTCGATGGACGAGATCTGGGTCTTCCTTGTGTCGCGTGGGCTGGGTGCCCTTGAGCGTCGCATGGATGAAGGGGTCGGAAGAAGCCGTGGCAAAGTCTGCAGGAGGCAAGTTGGAGGCGCTGTGGAAAATGATGCGAACCGTGTAACCCTGAGGCGCATCGGGAAGCGGCGTGTCGTCGAAGCCGCCGGGCGGACCTTTGGCGACGGATTTGAGGCGGTCTTTGAGCCCCGAGCCAAGCTTCCCTCCCGCCTTGATGGGTTGGTGACCGTTTGCAATTGGGTCCGTCGACTGTCTGTCCAACTGCGCGGGCGGCGTCTCGTTGGACGTCTCGTTTGCCGCTTCTCCGTGCTGTTGGTTAGTCATTGGGCCTCGGTGATGGGTCGCGTAGGAAGTCGGAGGATGATGGACGACTGAAGGGCCCGCGGCTACAAGAGCAGGCGACGGTTATGGATGCTAGGTGTTGTTGGGGTGATGTGGAAAATATGATGGAAATATGGTTCACGGATGGTGCTGACGGTGGTGTGGTTGATAGGCGAGGTAAGTCGAGTCAGCCTCCGGGTCGCTGACGAGCTAGCTGAAGACGGCAATGGCAGTCATCAATTGCAAGGGACTTTGGAGCTATTTGAGAGCTGAGTTTCTGCCGTGCTATTCTGCAGCCCATCATGTGAAGACCAGGTGCAGCTTGAGCCACTTTTCAATCTCGCCATTTGGGCAGGCGCAGTCTACGTGACGCCCGGTTGGGAAAGCTGCAAGGCATGTAAGTTTTGCGATTGCGAATTTCTCTGCTTCTGACGTCACCCCTCCTGATCCCCCCAATCTCAATATCTCAATATGCCGAACCCGGGAAGGATGAGGTTGCCAAGAAGATGCCCTAAAAATGCCCCGGAAACAGCACCTCTCCTGACCGCACGTAACATCTCACGGTAAAGCTGCTTGGGAATCGGATCCAGCGGCACCTCTAGTGTTGGTTGCCAAGGTCTAGGGTCCCCATGACGGCTGGCGACTGGGACATTTTTTATGGATAACGAGCGCTAGGCATTCAGGCATTGTGAGCAAGCTGCAAGGGTACTGTAGGTGCGAGTACTGTACATACATTCATACCGAAATTCGAACAAGTGCATTTGCTTGAATGAGGCTTCGAAACAGGAAATTCCGAGTACGAATATCAAAGTGCAAACCGAGTGTCGGGCTTGCTGTTCCCCCAGCCTCTGTTCTAAGAATATCCTCTCTTACCTTCACAAGGCTGTGACAAGGTGTGGCTGGTGCCGCGTGTGGTTCGTGCCTCCCGCCTCAGCCACACCCGCCTCCCCAAAGTCCCAAACTTCTTCATTGGCCTGTTCGTGAGGACCAAACTTGGCCCCTCGGATCCCGGCATCGACCAAGATGTCATCTGCGAAGCCTACTTTCGTGGTTGGCTGCACGATAACCGTGCACATATTTTCGATTGCGTGTTTCATCATGCTTCTCTCATTGTTTAGGTAAGAATCAGCCTTACTCGTTCAGCTGGCATCTCTCATCTTTCGGCGTGTCTCTTGGCTCGTCTGGGCGTCGTACGCGCGTTGGGGCTTTGAGGGCATCTGGAACACACACCGACTCTTCGCAACGTCGATTAAGTGTGTGTGTTGTACATGATCACGCTTCCATTCACAAGCCAAGACGGAACTGTCATGCCAAGACGGTACATAGCCGTCGATACCTGCTAGACGGACGACACCTACCCATATTATGTACATGTTGCATATGTGCGTGTTTTCAACACGTCAACTAGACATCTCCAGCCCCAATCACCTTCTCATCCTTCCGGCCCTTATGCAACGTCGACGCGACCTTGCCCGTCAAGAGCGAGTCGACGTTGGGTAGCAACAACGAAGCAATCATAGCCACGCCCGAGAAGGCAATGCTCGCCAGAAACACGGTTCGATATGCGGCAGCATTGGCCTCCTTGTACGCCCGGACTCCTGCAGCAATGACGGAGTCCGTCGCTCCGTCGACTCCGTCAAAGCCGACACCCGAGGTGAGGCCCGCGAGGAAGTCGGCCACGCTCGAAGTGGGCAGGCCGGCCTTGACGAGCGCCTTGGGCACTTGGCTCGCAATCTCGTCGCTGAGTCGGTTGGTGAGAATGACGGTGTAGATGGTGGCCGAAATGGACGATATGAAGAAGCGAATCGAACCCGCCAGCCCAGAGGCCGAGCCCAGCTTTGACTGGTCCCAGGCGGAAATGGTGACGATTGTGATGGCGAGAGACTCTGCCCAACCGATGAAGAAGGTTCCCAATGCTACAAACGTCGTCGCACGCACTCGGCTATCAGGAGTCGATGTCGCCGTCGCTCCGAAGAAGATGCCGCTCAAAGCGACGGTGATGATGCATTGCCACTTGAGGTTTCCGATGGGCTTGGCAACAACACCGCCCACCACTTCTCCCACGATGATGAAGAGTCCAACAAACGACGAGTACCAGGCCGTAGTCATCGGATCGCCGTCCTCGTAGAGCACCGTCACCATGGACGGCCACACGAGAGCAAAGGCGTAGTAGACGCTGGCACCGAGACCGGACAGAACCGTCGCCGCGTTCCATCCCCGGTTCTTGAACAGATGCATCGGCACCAGAGGCTCCTTGAGCTTGGCGTACGACTCCCAGAGCACAAAGACGACCAAGCCAACGAAGCCTGCCACGATAGCCCCGATGACATGTCCCGACTTCCAGGGGTACACGCTGCCGCCCCAGTTGAGGCCCATCATGAGGACTAGCAGGCCGCCAGTGTACACGGTGGTGCCGACGTAGTCGAAGTCCTTGATGTACTTGACGACGCTCGCGTTCTCTCCGTGCTTCATCCGGAAGGTCGGCGGGTGGTAGAAGAAGAACCAGCACAGGAAGCTCAGCGTGTTGACGCCGATGAGCACGTAGTAAGCGCCCCTCCAGCCAACGTTGGGATGATACTTTAAGAAGGAGTGCGAGATGACGGGGGCCAGGCCCGAGCCGGGAATGGTGAGTGAGTAGCAAAAGGCGTTACCCACGAGGCGATACTTCATGGGAACCAGCTCGCCCATGACGTAGTAGTAGGAGAGCTGGGTCGCGGCGGCGATGCCGATGATGGTCATGCCGCCGATGAGCGAGTTGACGCTCTGAGCCGTAGCACACACGATGGACCCGACGATGCCGAGGAATGCACCGCCGACGAAGACCCAGCGCCGGCCGAAGATGTCGGTGACGCGTCCGATGATGGTCAGGGTGACGGCCGAGGTGAGCGTGTAAGTGAGGGCTACCCAGATGATGTTTGCGTCCTGCAACAAGTTAGTTGCCGTAAGTAGATAGAAGGAGATTCGAGTACATACTGGCCCAATGTCATTGTTGATAATGGTCAAGATGGGAGCCGCATATCCAAAGCCAGCAACACCAGCCATCAGACCAAGACCTATACCAGTCATGGAGCCGATGAAGAAGGGGCTGGTGAAGTATCCCGGAGGGAGCTCATCCTCTTCAACCTCAAAGTTGTTCTCGTCGTCGGAGGCGTGCAGAGACGAGTGGTTGTTGCGCGAAGCCTCGTTATGCTCTACCTGCTCCTTTTCGCTGAGCTGAGACCCAGCGTCCCGTGGAGAAGGCATGGTGTCGTCAAGCTACTTAGGTAGTATTCAACGTCTCTGAAGGATTCAGAGTCTATTGACCTTGGGGACTTGAGAATGGAACCGTAGTCGAGGAGCGATCCTTCAGCTTTATATAATCTCAAAATACGCATCTGCCAAGCCACCTCAGTCGTTCTACCCAACATGCAGCGGCAAGAGCTCGGCCAAGCTGATCCGCATTTCCTGCAACTCTGTCACGTTGGATGATCCGATTTCATCTTTGTTCAAGCCCTCTAGCGCCCATGTATTGCTTTTCTTCGCGCATGGCGAGGAGTGTCTGTGTTGGTGGCGTCGCGTCGTCGCCGTTGCGCGGTAGATGTTTTCCGAAGGGACGCCGTGAACTTTCAACATCCCCCCCAAGGGAAATCCCCACGGGGAAAAAGATACGCTAGTGAGACGAGATCTAGGGAAAAGGGACATGGAAATCTTCACTTTGTGTGTTCTGAGTGGCCGGGGTTGGGGAGCTGTCAGGGACAAGCATGCTGGTAAAGGCCACATCAAATCAATGCCCTGCGTCTGGGCGAATGGGATGTGCAGTTTTGAATCGAACGAGTACTGGACGTGTTTGTTCGCAAAAGGCCAATAAAAAACTCCAACGTGAGCTTCATGCGAGTGTGGTTCCATGGGCTTCAAGAACATTGGATATTCCCAATAGATTCCACGCAAGGCGTGAGCCCATTTCCTCTGCGACTCGGGCTGAGATACTACTCAAGTGCCGTCATTAGCAACGACGGTTCATGTTTTCCATGGATAAGTGTCACGATGGTGGAAGGCGTTGGTTGAGCTCTTGGCCTGAACTAACAATGATTCACCTTGGGGGTGCCAACTATCATCAGAGCTGAGGTTGGATGGTGATTTGATAGAAGACAAGAGATAACGGGAAGCTTACATGAGGGTCTAGATTTACTCTACGTAGGTACCTCAGCTGAAAGGCCTTTGTGGTGTGCCCAAGCCAAGTACTTTGAGCTGGATGTGGAAGCAGGAAGCCAGATACACAAATCAACTACAACTGGATATGCAAGGCGTATTCAACTTCGATGAAAGACTCCATAGCAATTCCCATGCCAGAGGGAGTAAGATATCCTAGAGACTACATCTAATAGACCTTGAGTGTCATCATTTGGTATCGCCTTTCGAGGACCAAGGAGGCACAGCCATTCCTTCACTTCTCATTTCCATACCAGAAGGCTCTTGGGGAGTAGGTGTCAGGCGATTCCAAGCACAAGATCCAATCAGATTAAAATCATATACAACATGTCAATGAATACTTGCCCGAAATCTAGCAGGGTGCGACAGCTGAGCGGGGTGAGGCTGACTTATAGCCGAGGTCGCATTGCTTGCCCACGGTAGTCGGACGATACACTCCGGGAAATTGAAGCTGTGTACGGAGTACATGGGAGTTTATTCGCAAAGGAAAATCTGATTTTTTTTTTTTT
>JAMQMW010000651.1:0-14519 GCA_024115155.1 Thelonectria blattea
ACTTGCGGGAAGAGGACGCTACTGATGAACTCGGTAGGCTTGCTTCACGTCAGCTTGAACCAAGAAGGTTTACCTCTGACAATCTCCCTTATCAACAGTGATCAGCCTCTGAGTGACAGCTTGACAGGTACACCGCCTCAACTTCGTCCCTCCAGTGCTTACCCCAGTCCCCAGTCCCCAGTCCCCAGTCCCTCCTCACTCTACCCGAACTCGGGAATCTCCCTCCCCACACTCTGGGCACTCTGGGGTAGTCACAAACGGTCCAAACCACCCCTGTCGCCCTTCCTCTTTGAAGCCCATTGTCGTGGCCGTCTCGGTATGTGGGGAGGTTGCACTTCTAGTCCATCTCCAACAGACGAATTAAACCATTAGCATCACTCTGCCCTCCCCTCTCCACTTCCCGCAAGGCCGTTCTACAACCCATGGCCATCACATATCAACTTTTTCGGCTTGTGGTCCGCTGTGCGAAAAAAAAAGGGCCACTCGCAACCTATCCTCCCGCGTCCCGCGAATACCTTGTCGCGACAAGTCAAATTCCCAGGGTATAAAGGAGTCGTTTGCGTACGCGGAAAAATGCTGCAGCCTTCTTGTTTTCCTACGAGTCAGCTCAACTGCGGGTAATACTCTCTTCCTTTGAGGCTTTGACGCAACAGCCATCAGAATGACTGCCACTGCGACGACCACTGCGACCGAGGGTCCTCCTCCGGGGACGGGCGTGTCTACTCTGGGACATGTTCGTCTTCGAGATGAGACGACTAATGAGATTATTCTCATCCCTTCGCCGTCTGACGACCCCAAGGATCCGCTCAATTGGCAAGTCATTACCTCAGAACCATGGAAACGAGCCATCACTAACATATCATAACCACTACCAGGCCAAGACCCTTCAAGCTCTACACGGCCGTCGCCGTCTGCTTCGCCATGATCCTCTGCAACTTCCTCGCCGCCGGCCCGACCCTCGCCATCCTCCAAACCGCCCAAGACTTCTTCCCCGACTGGCAACAGACGGGCATGGCCGGACCCATCGCCAAGACGGCCTACTTCTTCAACTGCACCGCGCTGTTCCAGGGTCTGGGAAACCTCGTCTGGATGCCCCTGATCAACAAGTACGGCCGTCGAGCCGTCTACGTCGTGGCCTTTAGCATGTACCTCATCACCGCCGTGTGGTGCTGCGTGGCCAAGGAGTACGCCAACTTTTTGGTTGCTCGGATTGTAATGGGGTTTGCGGCCGGTGCGGGAGAGTGTCTTGCGCCGATTACTATTGCTGATATCTTCTTCCTCCACGAGCGAGGTGCCATTACCGCGTGAGTTTGCTTGATCCCCCTTAACCAGCTACCCTCTGACACTTCACAGCATGTACAACGCCTCCCTAAACCTCGGCGTAGCCACCGGAGCCATCGTCGACGGCTTCATCGTCAAGTACCACCCCTGGCGCTACATCTACTACGTGGCCATCGCCCTCATCGGCGGCGTCACCCTCATCGTCTGGTTCACCTTCCCCGAGACGGCCTACAACCGCAGCCCGGACACCCACGGCATCACCACGACGCTCCACGCCGAGTCCGAGGCCTACCACCGGAAACTCCCCGACGAGGAGGGCAACGTCCAGCACATCGAGGTGCGCCCCCGCGCCCAGCCCAAGACGCGCGAGCTCCTGATGCAGGGGCTGAAGCTGTACCACGGGACCTTCACCGAGGAGTCCCTCTGGAGCATGACGATTCGTCCCGTGGCGCTGCTTGCCCTGCCGCCGGTTTTGTGGGCTACGCTGGTCATGTCTGTGACTATTGGCTTCATCACCGCGATTACTTCGAATGTGTCTCCTGCTTTTTCCACTGCTTATGGGTTCGAGGCGTGGCAGTCTGGTCTCTGCTTCTTCGCCGGTGTTATCGGTGCTCTGCTCGGAATCTTCTGCGGCGGTCACCTCTCCGATTGGGTCGCCGACTACTTCACCCGTCGCAACAACGGTATCCGCGAGCCCGAGATGCGTCTCCCGGCTATCATGATCAGTTGCATCACCGGTCCTCTGGCCCTGGCTCTCTACGGCGTCGGTATCCAGCACAAGCTTCACTGGATGGTTCCCACCCTCGGCATCGGCCTGAGTAAGTCCCCTCTCACCCGACTCCCGCAAAAGATCACCATCTAACCTTTTCCCAGTCAACTTCTCCATCACCCAAGCCACAAATGTTTCCCTCGTCTACACCATCGACTGCTACCGTCCCATCGCTGGCGAAATCGTCGTGACCCAGCTGGCCTTCAAGTCGGCCTTTGGCTTCCTCCTGGGATTCTACACGAACCCCTGGGTCGACGAGGCCGGGTACAGCGTTGCTTACGGCGAGATGGCCGCCATTTGCGGTGGCGTGCTCATCTGCTGGATCCCCTTGTACATCTGGGGCCAGAAGATTCGCGAGACGACGATTGGCTGGAAGATGATGAAGTATGCTCGCTGGGATATTGACCGAGAGGTCGGAGAGTGAGCTGGGAGGGGTCTGTGGAGTGGAATATCGAGCTACGGGCGCGGAGGATACGTGGCTTACTCTGATAAGAATGGTGTTGAAGAATTGATTTGAATATATGTCGATTCATAACCAAGAGTCTCGAATATTGCGTGAAATGAATCTTGGACCTGCATTCGACTTCCGTTTCCATGGTGGCCGCTCGGCACGATTCTGAATACTAGATCTGAACGGTGAGAGATACTAGAGACATCAATGCATCTGGTCTGCCCTGAACAAGGGTTTTGAGCTTGGATTTGGAGCACTCGGAAGGAAGAGAATCTCGGACCAAGTTCCAAAACAAAGGTGAACTAACTAGGAGCTAGAGAAAGAACCCATCAAGTGCAAACCTCATTATGAGAAGACACTCAAGATTGCAACCGAGCACCACCGTGGAACCCGATATGGCCGAACAATTGGGACGAAAGTCAGGCGACAACCAGAAGAACTCGGTGCCATGCCAAGTAAGCCATCGTCCATCCAGGCTGACCCCATATCCCACGCTGCATTGGGAAAGCCGGCGAAAGGGTTGCTCAGTTGGATTGCCCCCGGCAAAGAACCCCCTGATGGCAATGGTGCCGAAATCAGTGCGTAGATACGCACCGCTGTCAGAGAATTTCAAGCTCGGCCACCCGCCTCGCGGATCATTGGCATCAGCATATCTCAAGTTCAAAACTTCTCTGCCAGTTCGTGCCTCCCAAACCTGTAGGTGTGTGTGTGCGCCGTCGTCTGGCGGTCCACGAGTGCCAGCGATGAGAGCTAGGTCTCGTGAAATAGCTACTTGGGACATGGAGAAGTGCATGGCGGGAATGAAAGCTCGTTGGACGCACTCGCCTGTTTGCAGATGCCAGAGCTGGATAATACTAGGGAATGAGACGGATAGTATGAAGGCCGAATCGGGAGAGAATCGAGCATCGATGGCCTGACCCTCGCACTGAAGCTCTGCAAAATATGAGCCTGTGTGGTAATCCCATACTCGTATTGGATGCTGTTGGTCGCCGAATCCCCAGGACGGGACTGCACCGATCAATGGCGAGTGGGCGGAAAAGAACAGTTTGTCGATATCGTAGAGCTCCTCAGCAGTTTGGCGACCTCCAGCTCTGAGCCGTCGGATGATTTGGAAATAATTTATGCGGCAAATAAGAATGAGGACGTCATGGTGAGTGGTCTTGACACAACCAAGTAACGTCGAATCGGGCGAAAACGAAGGCGAGTGCACAGAGCCACCTTCGGGGGCCTGAATTGTCGCCACCATGTTCCCTGAATCCACAGACCAGAGGACAACTACCGAGGGGTTGTTTTCGCGGCTAATGTCGTATTTACGGGCTGCCAGGAGGGTGGAATCGGGTGAGAATGTGGCATTGTCAAGCATATGAGAGTGAGGGACCTGAAAGTGATGTACTAGTTTCCCGGTGTCCGTTCGCCAGAGATCCAGACCTCTGTCAGATTCGGAGACCACGTGCCGTGAATCTGGAGAGAAGGAAACTGATCTCACCCTCGCATTATCGGAGGGTGTTTCCAGCGTGTGATGTTTCCTCGTGATATCAATGCTCCATAATCTGACGCCACCACGAGCATCGTCTGGCTCATTTGAAGCGATGAACCTCGAGTCCGGAGATAAAACGGGCGCTCTCGTCCCATGTCCTGGACTAAGACGCAGAGCTCTGATGCATTCCCCGGTGTGAACTTGCCAAACGCGAACCATGGCAGGACTGGCATCAACATTATCAGTAGATACCATCACTTCTCTGTCCGAACTGAATGTAGTATGCTGAAATGCACGTTCGTTGAGGGAAATTTTTTGAACCGTCTCGCCCGTACCCAGAAGCTGTAGCTTGATTTCCAGAGTGCCCGGGTCGCGTATTGCGCATAATGGCACCGGGCTTTCCCCAGGAGAGAATGCGAGCGTGCCAAAGTTCAGGGACCTGCTTTCGGGCAATAGGTAATGCCCGACGCGTGCGCCAGTATCCGCGTCCCAATGGAAAACTTCGGTGAACTCTTTGCTCAGGAGGGATGCACCATCGGGAGAAAACACAAGGGGCTCATCGACAGCTTGCACTGTCCAGCCTCTCAATGGGCCATTCCCTACACAGAGAACAACCTCGTATGGTTTCCGTGTGGACCGAGATTCTGACATCAGCCCGGCATCGAAGGGAAACTCCCGGATGTGCTCCCCGCTGGTGGCGTCCCAGATTGTCAATGTTTGATCGTCTGTCAAACCAGCGCAGAGTTTCGAGTCAGGAGAGAATGCAATCATGCCCGATCGGATGAAGAACCTCTGGACGAGTTGGCCGGTATTGATCCTCCAGAGTTGAATCTTATCCCTGTGTAGGGTGGCTAAGATCTGGGAGTCCGGGGAGAAAGCAAAAGCTTTGACTTTGTCATCAGTCACAATCTCGTCGAACGGGTTCCAATCGACCTCCATTGGAGGGAGTGAGACCCATCGTGGCAGTTGCGCCTTGAAGATTTGTCGTACAGTGTTGCTCGCCGGGGCGAACGCTATAGCCGAGGAATACACCTGAAGGGGTGCTTCATCAATGCCTTCCCGGCTGTAGCTAATAAAGTCCACCCCATCTGTCATGAATTCGAGAAGCTTTGGACTGATTGTGGACTGGATGGTAGTTAGCAAACTGGACAAGCCTTGGACCTCGAGGTTATTCTGGTCATACATCAAGGAGGGTTTCGAATAGCTCGATGATCCCACGGGCTGCCGTTATACGCCCAAGAAGGCCCAATGCCTCAAGCCAGTGAAGAAAATGTTCTCTCAAGAAAAGATGCACTTGGCCATCATCATTCAAAACCATCCCGGATTCTTTGACGTGGAAGACCCAGTTGAGGCAGGCATATTGGACTTCTGGTGGAAGATGTCGAGCAATCAGCTCGGGCTTGATCAATGTTCGTTTTTTTCCTGGCCACTGAAGGCTGCAAACATCTGTATGAAGATGCCGTTCCATAACGCGTAGGCAGCCAAGTGCGATTTCATGGTGAGCTCGTTTTTCGTCGATCCAAAAGTCTGAGCTTTCCTCTTCAGGACCAGTGAGAAAGTCTCGGAAGGACAGGTGCAGTAACCTGATGGGGTGCGTCTCCGATGTCGGCACATCCATAACCGAATGGAGCATATCAAGAAGGTTGTGGATGTCTGTGGTTGGGGTATCGAGTACTTGGCCGAGAGCAGAGACGGAAAGAGGACTTGCCAGGTTCACGATAGCACCGACAACTTGCCGGAACCGCCGGATCACTTGGCCCATTCTATCAACTGACAACCCTGCAACGAGCTTCTGCAGGACTGGGAGATAGATCGCGGCAAGCCTTGACTCTTGATTCCCTGTTTCAAATTGCAGAACCTCGGCAAGTTGGTTGTCAGGCGATCCGCACCTCCGATCGCGAATGAAGCGACACATGGTCGCAGCAAAGATGAACAGTGGAATTGCCATCCTGGAAAGTTGTTGAAGATTCGACTCCCCGGGCCAATCCCTGGCCAGTTGTCGATATTCGGGCACCGCCGAGTTGTACTCGGACTTGATGATGGAGAGCTGCCACCTAAGAAAGGTGGTTATGTCGTGTGCAATGACATTGGGGGGCAAATGGTGAAGAACTATGTCCTGATAGGCACCACGGATGGAGTTGAATCCAAGGCGGATCGGTAGCTCGGGTCTGCTGGTAACGAGGACCCGGCATGAAGAAGATGATGATGTGTTGAAGGCGGTGAATAGTTTGATGATGATCTTGACATCGTCGTCCCGCTCGCATTCGTCGAGGGCGTCCACGACAAGAGTTATCGTGGTGGCTCTTCCAAGATGGGAGAGAGGCTCCGTGATCAGTTTCTCGAACTGGGTTTGAAGGCGCTTTGCAAAGATGGCCGGATCCAAATCGACCGCTCGCTTGATGTGACTGACCAGGGATGGCTGTGCCGTCATCAGTTGCCACGCCAGCGTGGGAAAGAACTTGGAGACGTTCCCACGGTCCATCTCGCCCCTCTTGAAGAAGAAGCTTGCCCCAAGGCGTTTCGATTGTTGAAGGTCGTGAGCAATGGTCCGAGACAGAGTTGACTTTCCTGTCCCTGCCATACCTTTCAGCCAGAAGATTGCTGGCGCAGCAGGGTCATTGGCCCATGCATGTATCTCGCGGAGGAGGTCGACTCGGGTTCCGGGCAAACACGTCGGGTTGTGCTCTTCTTCGTGGGAATCGAACGAGGCACCGAAGGCGATGGGTATCTGGAGTGAGGTTCTTGGCCGAGTTAGCAGATAATCGCCAACTTGACAAGTGATGGTTCCTGACGAGTTGAAGTTCACCGTGACGGTGCCTCCTGTGACGGTATTTCCCGCGAAGACGTTGTGGCCCTGGATCGGGGCATGAAACGAGGTGCCAGCCATGTTGGCCATGGCGGCGTGAGAAGGGACGTTCTATCACCCGTGTCGACGGGTTGTAATGCGGGGGCGAATCTGGTTGAAGAATGATGAAAGGGACAACATTCCTTAAGCATCACCAAGGCGGAAGGAGGAGTTGTTGTTCTCAGCCGCACACGTGATGGCACAATCACCTCAAGCGGGGCGGTTATCCTAAAGGGTAAGTATACGCCTCATCAACAATTTAGATGCGTTTATAGATGCTATTTCATCTACCTTAATTATATTCTGAGCATGTTGTTATCTTAATCACATAGATGGATGCATGGGCGGGTTGGCGAGTAGGTACGTATATACGGGCAGTCTTTCTTGAGGAGACTCTACTCGGAAGTAGATGGGTAGGCCTGGGTTCCATCACGCCATAACGACTCAACGAGATGCGAGAGTATCCTGGTGGTGACGTTTTAGGGGGACATGATCTTGGTGGGATGCATTGATTGAGGGCGAAGAAACTTATGAGGAAGCGGGAGAGTAACTTGAAATGAGGCGCCAAATCACCAAGGGAGGGAACATCTGTAACCAGTGTCTCACGAGCCACGGGACAAGCGTGCCTAAAAACGACGTCCTACCTTGGAATCACTGGGCAATGAACAATTCACATGCTATTCGACCAAATATCGAGCTCGTCGATTTCCACTACCTATGATATAGAGTCCTTATAATCAAGACACTTCATTGAGCTCTCTTAATCGCTGTCAAGAACTTTACAATACCGTCCCACATGGCTACCGGGTTGCTGTACATTGGAAAGTGCCCTGCGCTGGCCACTCGTAGCAGCTCTACCCCATTGGCTTCAAGCGTTGGGAGATACGACAACGTGGCATGCTGCTCGCCAAACATGAACATTCGCGGAAACGGCAAGGACATAAACTTGTCTAGCAAATTGCCATTGTTAGAGAGGTCGATCATGGATTCGAAGATTGACTTGATTGCCTCCGGCCGCACACGAGCACTCAAGCCAGCGGCGTAGATGCCGCTTCCGTGAAACGGTGCTCGAAGCGTGCGCTCGATAAGGGACTCGAGGAAGACTCTGGGGTCGGCGTCCGGGTTCGTAGAGATCTGGTGTGTGATGAAGCAGTCCTCGGGCGCCAAATTTCCCTTGATGTTGATGAAACTGGCGACCGACTGCGGAATCTGCTGCGCAAGCTGCAGGCCGGCCAAGCCTCCCATGGAGTGGCCAACGAGGTGAAATCGTGTGACTCGAAAGTGAGACAGCACGGATTCGGCCGTCTTGACGAGAAAGGCGATGTTGACCTTGGAGAGATCTGAGCAGAGCGTCTTGCCACAGCCAGGTGCGTCGTAGGCGATGAATGCGCGTCCTTGGAAGGCTTGGTGGAGGTCGATGTCGATGTAATCTTCTTTCGTGCTTCCCCAGCCGTGAAGGAAGAGGATCGGATCGGAAAGGGGTCCCCGACTTCTTGCAAGGGCGAGGTCCAACTTGGTACCATCTACCGTCAAACGAAGTTGTTCATGAATGACCTGGGGGTCGGGCATATTGGGAGGAACAGTCATGTCGAGTAAAGGTGATGTCGGCTGCGAGGTCGGAATTGGGGGTATGGCTTTCTGCTTGTGAGTCTAGGATAAATTTCTCTAACTACCATCTCCAGGTATCGGTATTTATCCCACTACTGGTGTGGACATGGTTCGGTGAATTGTCACGAGGCCGTTCTCGCCCACTCTTCCAAGGCGGCCACTTTCTCGGCAAACCTACAGAAGACCGACCATCTTTGCTATTTGTCATAAGAACGGAAACTACATGAGCCTAGTGCCAGCCACTCATGGGAACAATTTCTCTGTGGCGATTGTCATGGCTGAACCCCGAATTCCCTCTTTGGTGGCGTTCTGAGCAATCTTGCCCGACACTCAGCTACCTTGTGCCATGTGGCCAACTGCTTAACGATAGCCGTCTTGATTTCTATTACAAACACGGCGACAGAGCATGTGGGTCTTGTCTTTTGTTGTCCCCTGTTGAATGATCTTCCCCGTCTATGAAAACTCGCCAGTCGCATGGTGGCCCTCAATAGATTTGTCTCAATAAATTCGGCGAAGGACATTGAAAGGACACTGATGGAGATGACCGAATTTGTGAAGATGATCTGGAATTGGATTTGAACGGAAGATTGCTTGAATGCGAGGCGTAAGGATTGTGATGTGATATCGGGAGGTCTTTGGCGTGTGCGAGACACACTTGTCTTTTGCACGACAAACTGTCACCTTTGTCGGGGCGATCGACAAGACATGGCAGTACACCAAGCAAAAGTTGAAAAGTCTTGTGGTTGTAACAACGTCTTCTCTTCGCTCTTCGGTGAGGAATGGGTCGAGTCTTTGGCCAAGTCTCCCGTTAGAACTCAGAAGCCACCTGATCACGGGTAGTCTAAGAACATTTCTAACTATCCCCGGGCAGATTGGAAAAATCCGAGGAAGACATGGACTTCTCAAAATCGACTCTTTAATCAGGATCTTTTCTTTTGACCCTTTCATGGACCGTCACAGAATGGGCTTGGGGAACCCGCATCACGTATTCAACTCGAAGACGGAGCTGGGCTAGCACCCAACTGATACTCTACCCCAAGATCAAGCCCAGAGTTTTTAGCAGGCGGCTCTAGTTGAAAGAGGCTGATGGAGACGTTCAAGTAGTGATTGGCTGAAGTGTCTTGGCTCTAAAACCCTACGCTGGTTCGTTGTCAACTTGTCATCCAAGACACTATATCGAAGCTGAAAACAGGTATACAACTCTGGCACAGAATATTCTTTTTGCTCCACAGTCTTTATGTACATGTAAATTTCCTAGATCAGCATTCAGAAATCGAGATTACCAGGACACAGACGCAGTTTGCGACGCAAATTGTTTTATTCACCGAGCCGATCCCGATCTAATACCAAAGACCAGCTTCAGAACTATGATCAAAGATGTACCTGAGAAGGAAATGCTATACACCGTCCAGGACACTAGCCAGCTATAGAGTTAGCTAGAAATCCTAGGACACTTCGACGATATCCATAGAGCGAATCCTAAGGAGACGCCATGTATGCTCCGCGATGGGACTCAAATGGCCGTGACGTCGACCCAGAACCTGGTGTCGTCGGACTTGTACTTGGAGTCGGAATCGATCTGGGCCTGAATCCACTGGACGGCCGTCTTGTAGGTCTTGATGTCATCGGTGTTGGGGTCGGCAAGCCCAGAAGCACCGTTGCGGTGGCCGGCGAACCACTTGTCGTAGCCGTAGTACCCCTGGCAGTCCCATCGAGCAGCAACGTCGGCGTAGATGTCGGAGCTAAAGGGTTGTTAGTTTGACCTGGGGAACGAGCAGGTTGAAAGTGGTTTGGGCGTAC
This sequence comes from Thelonectria blattea, assembly GCA_024115155.1. Lineage (NCBI taxonomy): Eukaryota > Fungi > Ascomycota > Sordariomycetes > Hypocreales > Nectriaceae > Thelonectria > Thelonectria blattea. Next base: position 10,232 of record JAMQMW010000651.1, read on the forward strand.
TTGAGGGCGGCACCATCGTTCCACTCGCTCTCACTCTTTCCAGCGAATCCGGCGCGGGAGGCACAAACGCGGAGCATGCCCCAGTTCTGCTTGAAGATTCCAAAGTTGGCCGAGTCCTTAGTCTTTGCGTCTCCTGTCTTTGGTTAGCAAGTCTACATCAGAATTCTACATATGCGACCACGTACCATAGGTGTAGTCGGTGCCCATGTTCTCGGTCTCCAGCATGGCGATGGCCAAGTCCAAGGTGTTACCACCAGCGTTGAGAACGGCCTGCTTCCTGGTTCCGAGTCCGGAGACGGTGTAGCTCCCTCTGTCGTCGGCGCGAGCTTCGACACCAGCGTCGTTTGCGCTCGGGAGAGCGCTCACACCGGCGAGGAACAGGCAGAGAACGGTGAACTTGGAGTAGACCATGTTTGTTGAGTGGTTGTGTTTGTTGCTTCTTGAGTTGTTGGAAATCGAGTGTGATGGTGATGGAAGTAAAAGCCATTTCTTGGATAGGCTCAGCCACATATATATATATATCATATTTTCTCGCGCCTGGCAAATACTTCCATTATTCCACGTCACTCACATCTATCATAGCCGTCTCTCTACCTGACACATGAAGGACGATCATCTACCGACGGAATTAGTGTTGAAGACAGAATAGTTGAACCTGCAATCATTCGATCACGAACAGAACGTAACCCTGGGCAGGGGGATGTGCATGGACTGTTTCGGAAGATTCCACCCGATTCACAAGAATGGTCTAGTTCTCGGGGAAATCCTCATTCATTACGCGATATATTCACGCCGAATTCGGGCGAAGGCGACCCGTAACCGTTTGAGGCTCTTGAGAGGCCGTTTCCAATCCGTACATGACCATAGTCGCTCTCTACACCCAACAACGTGCTCTCAGAGGTTCAGTGTTCCATCAATTTGATAAACGAAACTACCATATACTTCGAGCATCAAGGCAGCCCAGTAACCACACACCTAGCCGATTGAACAGTCTTGAATAGCTTCACATTATGTTGTGTTCAGCACCCAAAAATCCTCCTCCGTCAGAGACGCGGCCTGTTCTTCCCAGAACCGACCATCCACGTCCCAGAGCCAGTCTTGATCCAGCATATTTACTACATGATCCATCTCAAACCCAATGGGCGATATGTGAGTGTCTTCCTCGCTCCGGCCAAATGTCCCCAGCGACTCATCCTGTTGGCTGGCCAACTGGCAGCTGGCTTCGAATATTCGACGCACAACGTCCCCGCTCCGGCGCGCCGTCAGAGACCAATCTCTCATCAGGTCGAACAGCTCCAGCGCCTTCTCGATCTGCCTCTGCCACTCGGGGAGAAGCGGGCTGTCTGGCTGCCACAGGATACTAATAAGGGGTATCATGGTGGCCTGATATAGGAACCAGACTGCATTCCAGCCACTCATTTGGTGGCGCGTCCACTCGTTTGCAATGTCTTGGATGGTTGTTTTGGTCAGGTCCCGGCACACATCGACCGCAGCGGCTTCTTCTTCGGTCAGGGCCAGTTTCTTATTGCTGGCCAAGGTCAGGAGTACCGGGCGGTGAAGCAGAACGCGAAGATTCCAGTACCGCCACTTCATGACACACCTCGAAACGCCGAGGGACTCGGTGCACGGCTCGTTCGACTGCAGGAGCCAGGGGAGCCCGTTGTACCATTCAATCAGCTGTCGATCGAGGCGGTCAACGTCCTCCTTCTCGAGAAGCGGACATACCGCCAGTTTATCCTGAATCTGAGTGGCAATCTTGCAGAACTTGATGTTTTCGACGAGTGGCATGATGCCGGCGTGCTGTGCAGAGTCATGGTCCACCTAGGTACTTCGCGTCAGAAACCAACCGATAGAAAGAAAGGACAAGAAGCCATTCTATGACTACCTGAGTAGGGCTCAATGCCGGAGGTTCGATGTTGATTGCCGGTCCCCATCGTCCAAACGAGGGCCGGCCCATGGTGGTGGTGGTCCAGGTGTCAAGACAGAATATCGACCACCATGTTCGTCGTCGTATGTCGGCTGCTGCGTTGTCGTTTGTCTTCTGCATAACCGACTCGCGGTGTAAACCGAGCGCACTCGCCATCCTAATCGTGGCGCCCATGATGGAGTTGGCCATGTTTGGCCGGTTGATGTAGTGCAGATAGTAGCCTCCGAGAAGAGCCAACGCCTGCACCGTCTCGAGATGGCTACTCGCAAAGGCGCTGAGAGGGAGGTGCTCCATGGCCTTGTGGGAGTATTGGATGTGATTCAAGTCGCTCGACGTGCTCGCCATGACGCTCCCCATGGCGAGAACCATGTTGAGGAGAGCGAGCCAAGGCGCATCGTGCCTTTCGCCTTTGAGATAGTCTGCACGGAAACCCACCTCGTCGAGCATCGGCGTGAATATGTGAAGGCGCTTGAAGTAGCCATCCACGAATGCCTGGCCCTTGCAAGTCCAGGCAATGGGACGCCTCTCCTTCTCGGAAACCATGGGGTGGCGGAGATCGGCATAACATGGCTCAGCGGCACGCTTGGAGGGGGAATTCAAGGCATCTCGGAGTCGAGGCTGAATCTTTAGCATGACCATCAACGCCGCCTTGATGGACGATGCGCCTAGATACGACGCTTTGCTGCTCATGGGCAGCGAGAGAGCGTTGATGTCGTCGGCCTCTACAGGAATGGGATCCCGATGACGCCGCTCTTCGTCCCATTCCGAATCTCGGGCCGGCATTTGTTCGAGGCTGCTGGAGTTTTGCGGTGTGTTGAGAGACGGCGATGGCAGAAATTCGATGGTTTCTGCCACTGGTTCCCCTAGAAGGTTGCAGAGTTCTTCTCGCGACAGAGGGAGAAGAGACTTGACATCATGAGCAGGATAAAGGCGTTTCAGAACGGCACAGCATTCCTCGAGATTCTTCGACAGTTCCTGGAGGGTCCTAGAAGCAGGTTGTGAACATATGAGCCAAGGATGAGCGATTCACGTTGCATCCGATGTGAAACTAACTTGCGAGACGGCAGCAGCCGCTTGCGGTGTTTGTCATAGAAACAGCGCTTTCGCGAACGACTGGAGAGACACTGACGGCAGGGCTGGTTACCGTCACAGCGAACCTTTCTCCTCTGGCACTCGACACAAGCATGGAGGCTTTTTGTGTGCTTGTTGGCTTGGTCATCATGGCCGCGAGAGTCGGACTCTTGCTCGACAGGCTGGACGCCCTGGACTGGAAAGTATGGGGTCTTCGCGTTAGAGATCTACCAATCGCGGGTCATCTTGTCGGTGGGGAGGGGGGATACATACACTGGGAAAACATTTTCTTTCGATTTTTTTTCGTCTTCCTTGTTGGGTCGTTGGGATGCCTCTTTTTTCTCCTCTTTTCTGCGTGGTCAAGTGGCTAGGCACCTAATCCCGAGCCCGCAGCATTGGTAGAAGGACCAAACGAAGGAGTGAAAATCGTGGAGAAGGCGGGGGAAGAGTTGGAAGGTGAGTAGAATCCCGCGACGGAAGTGCATGACTTTGGTCGACAACAGCACGAGCTTGGGGCATCCAAGGCCCGGGGGGCAATGAAAATCCGGGGTTTGAGAAGAAGCCTAATGTAATTAGGGAGTGCAGGTTACGGGGACTAAACACGTTAAGTCAGGTACAAGTGGCGAGTACTGTGACCTTTGACAAATGCGCTGTTGGTGACCTTGGCCGGCTGATCAACTGACAATAGGCTTCGTACGGTCAAATGGAAAAGAGGAGTCTCAACAGACGAGTCAATTGAAATTCTCCTAGCACAATCAAGTACCGAAATAACATATTAAAAATTGATGGCCTGTACAGCACGGGGTAGAATACCTGCGATACCTCGTACGTAAAACTTCCTTGATCCCAGAAGCCGGTCACCCGCTTTGATTGGCCTCCTGAACCTCGGTGCCCTCATCGAAACGCGTCAACACCTTCCCCTCTTGGGACAATTCTGTCTCGGAGGGACACGTTCCGTGACCAACGCGGCCGGATTGTGTGTCAGCGCATCCTCGGTACCGTTTGTGTCTGATTAAGTCGACGCTGAAATCGTTCCAAATATTATCAAGTAATAGCAATCCCCCTGAACTTTTCGACGTTGGACAATTTCTCGAATAAAGTTCTTGGGTGTTGCATACGTAGGTGGCTTCTATGCACTGGCACTGCAAATTATGAGGTTACATGGTTACCAAAGGATACTCTCAGAGCTTCAATGCTTCTGTCAGACGGAGCTAGCCGCGTCACGTGACCGGCCTCGTAAAGAGGGGAAAGACCCCGCGATTTGAGGGAGCAGAATAATCAAGAATCATC
>JAMQMW010000652.1:0-13033 GCA_024115155.1 Thelonectria blattea
GGGGGGGGGGGATATCGTGCCGCGGTCCTTCGCAACCCAGCACAACATTCACGACACACGTACATATGTGCGAAGCATGGAGGCAAGGACAAGGGATGGCGGGAAGCACACGTCCAAGCGTACATATCTACAGTACGTGGACGGAGATGGGCAAACGCATGTCGGTAACGGGAGGTGCTAATACGGGCTGCGTACGAGCCGTCTTCCTTTCCCGGAGTCGGTGAATAACGAGCAGAGGTATCCCGGGACCCATTCGCGACTCTCTCAACTCGCAAGTCTTTCCAGCGGAGGGTGTGGGCTTGTGGATTTGGTGGGGTGAGCACCCTGGTTGCTTTGCACGCTCGTCTGTCCACCTCGAAGTGAAATTTTGATGCTGGAAAGCCCGTGTTGCCTTCTTTTTTTCTCGTCGTTTTTTTTCGTTTCTTTTCGCCTTGCAGTCGGTCAAGGGTTTGCCCTCTGCCTCGACTCAATCAAAGCGGGCAAGCGAGCGGTTCTGACGTGGACAGATGCCGTGCACGGTTCTAGAACTCCCGGTGAAGAGAAAAGAGAAAACGAGCAAGGAAAGTGAGGCTTACAAAGTACGCCTAGTCAACCTAGCAGACGTGGTCACCGTCAGCCATTGGAACCATTGAAAGAAAATTTGAAAATCTAGTGAGACATATCCCGGGCTGGAACCAACACCAAAGGGCGTGGCAACTGAAGGCGAGGCGTGAAAGGCGGCCATGGACTTCCGTCCTGGCATCCATCGGTCAGCAACAGCAGCAACGAGAACAAGTCACTTGATCAGCTCCGTCTGCCTGCTCCCTCCCATACGAATACGGCTCCGGCATGTCTGGTCGGAAATCGTTTCGTCGTCGTGGTATCGTGCCTCTGCAAGGGAGGGGTGCAGTGCATTGTGCATCCAGGTATTTCCAACTCCCCGCTTTTTGGCTTTGTTTTGCTTTGCCTTGGCCGTGTCGTGTTATGCTGTGCTGTCTCGTCATAAGTCGATGGGTGTGCGGTCGGGGACTTGTCATTAGTTGGTCTTATTAGTACACGGCTTTGTGCAGACGGGCAGGTCTTGGAGCTCGCATCTGTACCGCGATGTTTCACATCCCAGCTCTAACACGGGAGGGGAGAGGCCGACCGAACAATGGGCAGAGCATCGTACAATGCGTGAATAACGACATTCCAGGTGCCAAGGTGGGATATGTAATGAAGGAGATCGAGGCTAGCAAGGCTGTTCGGTAGTACCGCACCAGGCAAGGCGTCGGCTATCAGGATCATGATCAGGATCAGGATCACGGCTGGAGCATGTACGATCCTGTACAAGGTCCGAAGGCTTGACCATTCATGTCATCCATGGACCGCTGGTCGGCGTAACATTCCTTTTTTCGGGGGGGACGCACAAGGGACGTAGCACCGAGGCGGCGAAAGCTGGCTGGGCGAAGGGATGAAACGGATTGGCCCATGTTTGCTTTTTGGTTGCTTTTCCTCGAAGGGTTTGCTTGCTTCGTCGACGACATCAGCAAAGGCCAGGCAAGGATGAAGGGAGGGCTGTGTGGGGATGGAAGAAGCCACACCAGCAAAGCAAAGCAAAACAAAGAACCTAGGCAAGGCTCGACGGAGAATGCGGAGAGCGGATTGGAAGGGATAAGTAGGGGGGGCTCCGCAAGCCGGCTGGCGCAAGCTGCAAGACAGGCAACAGAAGCCGGGCCCAGGAAGGAAGTGAAATGTCTTGTTTTTGTTTTGTTGCTCTGTGGAGGAGAGGGGAGGAGGAGGAGTCTGTGAGGGGATTTGTCGGGAGAAGAATGCGTCACTGGAATTGAAGTTGTCTGGTGGGGGACGACTGTATACGTATACATTTATTGATGGCTCTTGCTTCCTCATCAGGCAGTTCTTGCTCTCACCCATCAAAGTGAACTGTTCAATTAAACCTCCTTCTTCCTGTCACATCGATTGGCGGGATTCGATTGGCTCGTCACATGCCGCGAAACCCACTCTCCAACCGACCTGGGGTAATGATGGCAGGAACGAATGATGAAGCAGCGCCCTGCCAATTGAACTTAATTGACAGCCACAGTCCACTGCAGCAGAGGGAAGGTACCTTGCTTCCCCTCTTCCTTATCAAGATACATAAGCGAATCGCGTGGGAAACTATCGATTGCCCCGAGCACGTCTTCATTCGCAGGCTTGAAAGTGCAAGTTGGGTCGCCGATTCAAGGCCCTGATACTATTATCATGTACTATTACCTATTGTGAATGTAATTGTTCTGCCTGTAGCCTTGCCTTGCCTTGCCTTGCCTTGCCTTGCACAACCACCAAAACGCCGTGTCTCGCCTCGACAGGTTTTCCAGGGTCCTTGCGACTGTAACGCTAGGAGGTAACGATTTGCTCTGAAAATTTCCGGGTCATGAGGGACGTGACGGGGGGTGGGTGGTTGCCACTCCCGATAAACCAGGATCAGAAAAAACTTGATCTTTTTTTTCGCGATTCCTTCATCTCGACGTGCTACTGTATGTATTCGAACAAGACTGCCGGGATTGTCTCGACAAACAAAGACTCCCAAACACGTCCAGACAAGGCAGAGCTAGCCAGAAAAAGGCCGTCGACGATCAACCTTGGTGCGGCTTGAGCCAATTGATCTGCTCCCGCTCCCTCCGGCCCCTCGAAGCCGGTTGGCACTATCCGCTCTACTGCAGCCTCTTTTTTTTTTTTTCTTTCCTTGTCTGGTCCGCCGCCGGAGTTGATTGTCGATAGTAGTTATTGTCGCGTCAAGCGAAGACCAGAGAGGATACGACAAGGTGGGCAAGCTCAATTGGCGACGTCAAGCCTAAACCAACATCGGCACTACCCTCACACACACTCTTGCACCTTGCATCTCTCTTACTTTTCACTTCTCACACCTCTCTCTCCCTCTGTCTGTCACCACCTCTCACACACTCTCTCACACACTGGCACTCGACTTCCACCTCCTCCTCCCACTCACTCCCACCGCATCCACGTCCACGTCCACATCCGCGTAGGCGTAGGCGTCCACACTTTCCTCCCTCCACCAATCGAACCAATCCAACCAATCGAACCAATCCTCATCTTGCTTCTTCTTCTTCTTCTCCTCCTCCTCCTCCCTCCTCCACCACCACCAAACCTGCCGCCGCCGCCGCGCCCGTCCCCCAATCTGCATCCCACCCAATCCCGGCCGATCCAATTCCCGCCCGTCGTTCCGTCCACCCCCCAAAAAAAGGTACTCGGGCTTGTGCCGTTGTTTGCACTTCCACCACTGTATCCGTACCTACCTTCCTAGGTACCTCGCTTCGGCCTCACCTCCCTCCTTCCACCTTCCCTCGGCCTCGTCTCAGCCCGGCGCTCACCTCTCTCTTCGGCCTCCAGCCATCGCAGCAAGCAGCAGCAGCTCACCGACCCCCGACCGAAACCACCGTCGCACCTTCGGGCCTCTGATCTTCCGGTCCATCTCCATCTCCATCTCCATCCCCAACCGCCTCGCCTCTTGTGTCACTCGCACTGCCGTCGCCGTCTCTCAAAGCCAGCGCCGGTCCGTCTTCCGTCGCCCGGCGGGCCGTCAACAATGCCTGCGCGCGGCCCTACGTCCCCGAGCTCGCAACCCGCCAAACGACAGAGACAAAACTCCTTCGATGATGGCTCGCCGCGCAATGGCCAGCCCAGTCCTCGCGACCAGCTCGCCGATGCCGCCTCGTCGTCCACCGGCGCCGCCTCGATAGCTACCTCCAAGGCGGGGCAGAGCAGCAATTTTCGCAACGTCAGCGCCTGCAATCGCTGTCGCCTTCGCAAGAACCGATGCGACCAGAAGCTGCCGAGCTGCGCCAGTTGCGCAAAGGCTGGCGTCGCCTGTGTCGGATACGATCCCATTACCAAGAAGGAAATCCCACGAAGGTATGGTACAACTTGGGAGACGTGCGCCCCCGGATGGCTGCTGATGTGTTCCTAGTTACGTCTTCTATCTCGAAACCCGAGTCGAGCAGCTCGAGAACCTGCTCGCCGCCAACAACATACCTTTCCCTCCCGCTGACAATCTCGAAATATGCTCGCGCCCGGGGACCGACACGGCCAGCATAAACTCGACGGGGGAGACGGGCTACTCGGGCCAATCGGAGACTGGGGATCGGGGCATGATAAGGCCTCAAAGCCAAGCCGTCGAGTCGCTGAAGAAGAAGGCCGGCCAATCTACCGGAGGCTTCCTCAACATCGTCAGCCCCTCAAAACCTCGCTCGTTGGCCTCGGCTTCGGGCGTCTCGTTTGCCAGGGTCGTCTTTGCCGCCGTGCAATACTCTGTAGGTCAGTCTGGTAGCAAGGAAAGCGCCCTTGCTCGCCAGCCGACGGGAAATGGGACGTCACTCCGCGATTCCTTCTTTGGGCTTCACACGCGACCTACCATCAAGCCAGCAAACTTTCCCGACAAGGAGGTAGGTCTGAGGCTCGTGAGTCTGTATTTCGAGCACTCCAACCCTCAGATTCCGATTCTACACCGCGGCGAGTTTATGCAGACGTTTGAACGAGTGTACGCGACCAAGGATCCGGCTCGCGGTGCTCGGGAGCTCTACCTGCTCAACATGGTGTTTGCCATCGGTTGCGGCGTCATCGTCGGCGAGCCGGTCAAGCCTGAGTCGGCTGGCGATTCCGGCATGGCGCGAGGCCAGTGTGCGCCCGAAGAGTATCACGCGAGCGCCATTGTCCATCTCGAGGAGTGCCTCAGCAACAGCGGAGGTGGGTTGGAGGTGTTGCAAGCTGTACTCCTGCTCGCCAACTTTGCCCTTCTTCGTCCCGTCCCACCAGGGCTCTGGTAAGTTGTCGTTCCGAGTTGCGAGGTGAGGCGAGGCGAGGCGGCTGACAGGAAACAGGTACATCATCGGTGTTGCGGTCCGGTTGGCAGTCGATCTGGGGCTTCATTACGAGGACGACCGAGACATCGACGCGTCGATCCCCGAAGGCGGCGAAGGCGAAGGAGTCGAGGGCAATGGCGGGCGAGAGAACGGAATGCAGAATCGAGGGAGAAGAATGTGGATTCGCGATATGAGACGACGTCTCTGGTGGTGCACGTACTCGCTGGATCGGCTGGTGAGCACATGCGTTGGTCGACCGTTCGGCATTAGCGATCAGGTCATCACAACCGAGTTCCCTTCGCCGTTGGACGACGACTACATCACGCCGACGGGGCTGTCGGATCCACCCACGGACCAGGTTCGATCCAGCTACAAGCATGTCGCGCACCATTACTTCCGCCTGCGGCTGCTGCAGTCGGAGATCCTCCAGGTGTTGCAGTACAACCAGGCCCAGGTGGCCAAGGCCGGCGCCCAGAACCAGGCTCCGGGCACGGCTATCCACCTGCCGTCGCCGTTCTTGGTGCGCTTCGAGAGCTTCCGGTCGTGGCGCATCGACATCGACAGGCGCCTGTACCAGTGGAAGACGACGGCCCCGACGCGCCAGGAGACGGGCGTCATGTTCTCGACCGAGTTCCTGGAGCTCAACTACTGGCAGGCCATCATCATGCTCTATCGCCAGAGCCTCAGCGTGCCCACCATGTTCGAGGGCGAGTACAACACGAGCACCGAGGTGAACAGCCCGACGTCGTTCCAGCAGGAGGCACGGGAGGACGAGGACCGCATCTATCTCAAGGTGGCCGAGGCCGGCCAGAAGATCCTGCGCCTCTATCGACAGCTTCACCTCAGCGGGCTCGTCAGCTACACCTATCTGTCGACTCACCACCTCTTCATGGCCGGCATTTCGTACCTCTATGCCATTTGGCATTCGCCCATTGTGCGGAGTCGCCTTGTAAGTATTAGTGTACAACAGTTTCGGGTGCAAGCTGACAACTACAGACCATGGATGAAGTCGACTTTACCATTCTAGCTGCCAAGTCAGTCCTCTCCGACATGATAGACAAGTGTCCGCCGGCGGAAACGTGCCGAGATGCCTTTGATCGAACCGCCAAGGCCACCATCAAGATGGCCAGCTCGACGGGCGGTTTCGGCGTGCCTCCGAATCAGAACCGACGACCTCGACGTGAACCTTCAGTGTGGAACACGGCCACTCCGGATTCGTCGACTCAGACGCGCCACCGTCACCAAAACTCAGACAATGCCTCGTACCAGTTCGACATGTCCGTCTCGGCGGACTCCCTCTCGTCGCCAACCTTGTCAGTAGCCGGCGAAGCGGGGACGACGGCGCAGCCATCGCCCTCTATGCAGAGGGCCGCCGACGGCTTCATGATGAAGCCACGGAGTCGAGGCGGCCCGAGCCCGTCGGATATGGGCATGAAGCAGGAAGGATCTCCCGTCGACTCAACCGTTGTCCCGTCGCCGCCTGTCCCCCGCCGTGTGACATCGCAACCCTCCACTGCAGGCAGCACATATGCAAGTCAAGGTCCCCAGCAGTACAACGCACAAGGCCGCGTCGACTTTCCCGACTCTCAAGCCATGGAGTTTCTCCAGAACTTGAATGCCTCCAACGGGGAGTATGGTGGCATGGATCAGTCACAGGTGGACCTCAACTTCATGAATTGGGAAGGGCTTCACCACGACTTCGCCGAGGGGCCACAGATGAACCCGTTCGACAATTTCTTCTTTGGAGGCCAGCAGGGCGGTAGCGGCAACAACGAAGGAGGAGGAGGCGGCGGCGGCAACGGAAACGGCGGTGGCATGGGCATGTAAGCGACGTTTTGGTGTTTTCTTCTTCTTTTGGATTCTTCTTCTCGGTTCTGGCGCGAGATACCCTTGCTTGGTGGCTCGCAGTCCCAAGCGGGTGGGCGGCATTTTGAATCTTTCTTTTGCGATTATTGCCATTGTTCCTTTTTTATTCATGGCTCTCGGTTGGATAAGTGCATCGAGGTCGAGGTCCGTTTTTCCCTCCCCCGAGAATCAACAAAAAAATAGGGCGGGAATTAGAGAAACTTGGGAGGCTCTTGTCGAATTCGTTTTCCTTTTGTTTAGTTTCTTGGTGGCCCTGGGGAAGGGGGAGAAGAGAAAAACAGAGGGAAAAGGGGCAACATGAAAACAGGCATGTTGCGCGTGGAGGAGGGTAGAGGGAATAGGCGGGCATGGGTGGATTCTTCGCATGCGTCCCATACCTAGGTTTTTTATAGCTGAAATGGTGATGAGGCCGTCGTCTGCCTATTGACACGGGATGTTCTGTCTGGGTAGATGTTATGAAAAGCCTGTGATTTTCCTGTTCTCATGAGAAGTCGTTGATTACTCTAGTCCGTGTCCATCCCATCTGCCAATATTTAGTTTCCAAGGCCTCCTTGGATCTGATGGTTATACGTTATCCTCCCTCCAGTCTGTCCCGATCCAGAACATTACATACATCCGAGTTTACTCGCCAGTTCATATATACCATCGCCATGCTATGCCGCGCAAAAGAAGAAAAAACAAGGCTTCGTCAAATCACCAAAAAGAAAAGACACCCTCCTCCTCCCATCCTTCTCTTCACCTCGCCCCAATGCTAAAAGCCTAGTACCGCCGACCCGGCCTCCGTCCAGGCGAATCCCGCTGCGAATAGTACCTCTCGGAATCCACCTCGTCCCGATAATAGCTATCCCTCCTATACCCTCCCCGCTCGGGGCTATACCTCCGACTCGCGTGTCGCCTCGGCGGGCTCCGGCTGCGACTCGGACTCGTGCTCCGCCCAATGCTAGTATTCTCCTCCTCGACGACGATCTCGTCGACCGAGGAGACGCCCGAAATCTCCGACGTGGGCACCGCGCGGGGCGGATGGAGGGTGGTAGATACGGGCGAGGGGCTGCGCGGCGGGGAAACGATGACGGGTTCGGCGGCGCGGCGCTGCGTGCGGGTTGTTGTGGTGGAGGATTTGCGGACTTGCACGACTTCGGGACGGGGGCTGCGGGATTGGCGTCTGCGGCGGGAGGAGTCCCTGCGGGAACGGAAGCTCATCACCGTGCGAGTTCCGTACGTCGACGTTCCCAGGGTAGACGTGCCCAAAGTCGAAGTCCCCAGCGTCGAGGGCGCAACGCGGTTCGATTTCGCGGCGCCCGACCGGATCGGTATGAGCACCAGGCCGCCGTGCAAGATGCAGTAGACCACGTACAGCAACAGCAGAAACGCGGCGACGGACCCGAGCACGATGCCTGCTACGACGCCGGGCGAGGGAGACGAGTCGAGGGCGTCGTAGGTGGACGGGATGGCGACAAAGGTCGTTGACGAGTCGGCGCGGGCTGCGAGGGATGCGGTGTCTGCTGAGGAGGAGGAGCGGATCGTTTTGGAGGAGGAGAGGTTGATGGCCGGGAGGCCGGGGATGTGTATCGCCGGCATGGCGGAGAGGTTTTAGTTTGGTGGTGATGGAAGGTTGATGATGCGGAGTTGGTGATGGTGGTGATGGTGGTGATGGTGGTGGTGGTGTTTAGGACTTGACGTTGGGCGGCGTTATTTTCCCCCGATAGCGACCCATTGGCCTTGGGTTGGGTTGCGGGTTTAAATGCACTAGACGCTCCACGACGCCGTGAGATGGAAGACGTTGATGATGAAGAAGGATATTCGATGGGGTGATTAAGTTGCAGATTAAACAGAAAAGAGATGGAAGAGATTAAAGAGCACGAAATGATTTGAGGATTCAGGAACTTGCCGCACAGGACCGTTTGCAAGTTGTCGTATTTTTCCCAGCCACTCCAATTGCTCCCCAGCCGCAGCCGTTTAAACGGCCGGTTCCGCACACAGAGACCAATCAACAAAGGCCAGCCACATGTCAGGTGTTGTAAATTTTTGACAACGGAAGAACAATCTTCAATCGAATCTTCTAATTCTTTTAAACATTCATCAAGACCAAAACGTATACCTCCATTTTCATCTCGTTCCATCCAAAGAAATGCACCCGAGAGCTGTTCTGCCTCTCCAAACACCATCCCATCCAGGGTCGCCGTCTAATCCATCGACTGACCAGTCCAAGGAATCCAAAAGGAAATACAAATACATAACTTCATCCAAGTTGGCTCGCTGTAGCCAATATATCCATCCCATCAAAATGAAAAAGTCCCTCTCTTCCAAACCAGTTCGGTCATGTACCAAAAAAGAAAAAAAGAAGAAAAAAAGAGAGACCCTTTGTAATCCTTCTTGATTAAAATCACTTTTGCAGGCGTTGTATCCAAACCGAGCTTCTCAACAAAGGAAATGGGCGTCAGATAGTCAGTTGGCCGGTCGTTATATATGTACAGGGAAATTGTAGGGAGAAAATCGAAAGTGCCTTCACATTCCGTCAAGGTCTATGCCATGACTGAAGGCTTTTTGGGAATGGGTGGCAGCGCACAAGTTGGCGGAGGCGCCGGCGGAGGTCCCTCGGTGAGCTGCGGCATGCTTCGTCGTCCGGCTAGGGGCGTCGCCGCCGCCGACTTCTTCTCCGTGGGGATCGGAGGAAGCGGGACCGACGGTGGAGGCGCCGGTTCGGGGAGGGACTCCGGGAGGAGAGGAATAGGAAGGGGAAGGTCGGCCGAGACGCTGTACCGGTGATCCGACACCATGGACTGCATGCTCGATCGCTTTCTAGAGCGACTTCGAGTAGATGCGGACTCGCTGCGTCGGGGCCGGTGCATCTCCATCGAGGACCGGCATCGTTGCTCTTCCAGGCCCGAGAGGGAGGGGCGAGAGCGCATCTTCTGCACGGGAAGGGGGCCGTTGGGCGCGGTAAAGGTGCGCGGCATCGAAGGAGGCGGCGGCGGGTGATCGGCCTTCTGCCAGGCCTTGACGTTGGAGAGACGGCGCGAGCTGATGGGACGGTTAATCTCAACATGTGGTTCGGCGTGTTGGTGTGCTGCCATGCTGGACCTCCGCAGAGGCAGCTCGTAGGAAATGGTGGGTTCGGGAAGGGCGTCGAGGTCTTCGGCATCGACTTCTGGGGCGTCGTCGCTGCGAGTATCATCCCCGTGGCGTGTTGCCGGGCGCGGGTGAACCGTTTCCATGGGCGAAGGCTGATCGGCCACCATGGACAGCGGCCGGGCGACGAGGAGTGTCGTGGGAGGCGCCTTACGGGACAGCCGGGACATGCTCTCGGTCTCTCGGACCGTTCGCTGAGCGGCGTTGGCGTCGTGGTTCCTCATGTACGAGAACCGACGGTTCGACGTGTTGGGCACGCTAAAGTTGGGCGTGACGGGTGGCCTCGAGGGCACCGGCATGGGCATGTTGGGATCGCTTCCGTACGTCGACTGCGGGCGCAGATTGACCGGTCCTCCTCGGAGATCTACAAAGGGCGCCATGACCTGCATGGACTGGCGCCTGTCGAGGATGGCAGCCGCGTTGGGCCTCGGCCTCGCTTCCGTCTGGAGAGAGACGTCCGAGCGAGATGCTTCTTCGAACTGCATCGGGAACTTGTCCACCGTGGGCGACGGCTCAGGGGACGCAGAGCCCGCCGAGGTCACGATAGTCCGCTGGCCGGATGAGATGAAAGACAGGCGGTTCGAGCCCTCACGGAGGTTTTCCAACTGTCTGCCGTCGTGGCTCACGAAGCTGTTGGTGGTAGAAACGTCGTCCATGGCCGCCTCGGTGTCGACGGCGGTGCCGACGGAGCCCTCGTTCTCGTTGGACTCCTGCCACGCGGGCGTCATGTGAAGGATGCGAGAGAGGCGCTGGGGATCTCGAACGACCAAGGTTCGCTGGCTGGGCTGTTCTCGCAAGGCGGCAGCCTCCTGATCAACCTTGGGCTTGCCCGTCTCGTCGAGGGTCTTCTTGCCGCCCAGAACCTCGATTTCGCGTCGCAGCGCCGTAATCCATTGCTCCATTTCGTCGGCCGCCTCGAAGACCAACAAGATATTGGACGGGTATCGTTGGTTGACGAGTCGGGGTGGTGCTCGAGAAAGCACAAAGTGGGCTTCCACCACAGGCTCGGGTTCCGTCGAGGCCTGGACGCGAACGACCCAATGGCGGCCAGGAATGACGTCGCTGGCAAAGGCGGCCGAGTTCTTGCTGAGGTGGAGGATCTTCTCGGGGAGTCGGTCAAAGGGGCCGTCGGCGCTGTACTGCAGCAGACATCCCGACGTTGCCAGAATGTATATCTTGTTGGTCCATTTCATCTTGCCCAGAGACCCGACTTGGACTTGGCGAGATCTCTTCTTCTTGGCCTTTTCGGTCTTGGGCTCTCCTTTCTCAGCCTGCGCCTCAGCGAGGGCGACTCGCTGCTCGTAGGCACGCAAGATGATGTCGGTAGAGAGCGTGGCACATGGCAAGGTGGTGTGCTTGACGGCTTGGGGAAAGGCCTTGAACAGAGGTGGAGGGCTCCAACTGGCGAGAGGTCCCTTGGTCGCCTTCGCAGGGCCCGTGACCATTACCGGAGGCGCGTCTTGTTGCGAGTTTTCAAACATGGTGGACAGGACTCTGGGGCTGCGAGGTGTCGTCGGCTTGTGGTCGGATTGTGCTGACGATGCCGCATAGGGCCAGTTGGTGGAGTCGGCGAGGGAGGTACGGCTAGACGACGACTTGGAGAGGCTTCCCAACGGCGAAAGGGGTGCCGAGTCCTTGTTCGCTTTTGAGCGGCTGAAGAGGTTCCTCAAGCCCAATCTGGACTCCCTCCTGGTGGCCTTTTCGGGGCGCAATGGCACGCGGTTCTGCTCCTGGGCCAAGAGGTCGAGATCCGGGGGGCGGGCCCTACGCGAAGCGGCGTGGGGTTTGCTCTGGAGAGCCTCGAGGGTGCCCGTGTGAGCCATGACTGAGTCTCGGTTGGGCATGAGGGCGGATCCAAACGGAGGGCGATGGGTTGGTTAGTGATGGACTCCAAAGGGACGGCCAGGCGAGGGAAGGATGTCGTCGAGGCGATGGTCTAGTTTAAGAAACGGAGGCATAGAAGGGATGGCGAGACCATGTAAGGAACGAGTGGTGAGAATGATGGCAGGTTGTCGAGTCGATGCGTGTTTCGCGTGAGATGGAGACGGAAACGGAGAAGCGGCGGAGGCGGAGACGGAGATGGAAAAGAAGGAGAAGGAGGAGCAAAAGCAGGAGCAGAAGAGGAAGGGCAGGCCTGATGATGAATGCGACAAAGACAATGCCGGCGGTTGTGTTGGGTAGAATGGAATGTGGGCTTCCGTTATTCGATCTAGTACGAGACTCGGGTTAAATGGGATCGCGTGCAGGGCGAGAGCGAGGGCGAGGGCGAGGGCGAGAAGTGGTGAGTCGAGGAGATACAAAGTAGACGGGAAGATTGGTGTCTCAGGTAGTATGTGTGGGATTGTTGGATTCTTACCAGATAAAGAGAAGGAAAAAGAGGCATCAAAAGAAGGGATGAAGAAGAAGAAGAAGATGGTGGTAGAGTTTCAAGCAGGGGGAACAAGCGAGGGAGGTTCAAGCTTTGGGGAATAAGCGAGTGAGGAGGAGACTCGGGAAGGGGGAGAAGGAGGGAGGAGGAGGAGAAAGAGGAGGAAGGAGCAACCCTCGTCGAACGACCACGTCCAATGCAGCAGGCACGACACTCAACGCGAGAAGAAAGATGAAGAGGGGGGGAAGGAACGGGTGAAAGAAGGGAAGAGGCCGGCAATAATAACAATAAGCGCGTTTCTCGGAGAGTGTAGACGGGAGTGTAAAGTGTCAAGTACGGGGAACTTAAGGGAGAACAGTGAGACAAGCGACTGGGAGACTCGGGCCCGTCTTGTAAGGGATGGAAGCCAAGATGCAGTCACCAATCGCGCGTCGGCATTGCGCAGCCATATGTAAAAGCTTACTGGATATTCGTACAGCACCGTTCTTCCGCTCAAGCCATCCGATCCGTTGTGTGCCTCCATTTGTGACTCCCACGCCCTTTTTCGCACCCCCATGTGGCCATTTTCACGACAACATGCAACCCGACAAACGCAGACAGACGCAGG
Source organism: Thelonectria blattea (assembly GCA_024115155.1). Lineage (NCBI taxonomy): Eukaryota > Fungi > Ascomycota > Sordariomycetes > Hypocreales > Nectriaceae > Thelonectria > Thelonectria blattea. Next base: position 12,809 of record JAMQMW010000652.1, read on the forward strand.
CACAGACACAGACAGAACCGGCACAGGCGAAGAAGTGAACAGGCACAGGCACACACAAGCCACACGCGAAGACGCACACGCGCAGACGCAGGTACGGGGAGCCCTTGGCTGGGACCTCCTCCTCTTCGCTCCTCCACCTCCTCCACCTTTCTCCTCTACCCACGCTGCGCCCACTCTGCTTCCACTTCAAGGGCCCCTCCCCAGCTTGCCTTTTTTTTTTTTTTT
>JAMQMW010000652.1:13118-44115 GCA_024115155.1 Thelonectria blattea
ATCCGTGGCGCGCTTTTGACTCCCAAGTTCATCCGACGACAGGGTTGGCCCTTGTCGACGGCCGCAACGGCTTGCAGAGAGGCAAAAGCACTCACGGTCGAGTGTGTGAGTGTGTGTGTGCGCATACGTATCCTACGAGTAAGTATTCCATCACTGCGTGTGTGTGGGCGCGACGAAGTTGTGCAACGCGACTCGAGACACGGACGCTCACAGACTTACACGGCGCAAGACACGACAACACACCTACGCATCATCATGGCATTGATTGATGCCCGTCTCGGCCTCAACGTTTCGCTCTCTCCTCGCCTCGCCCTCCCTCGATCGTAGCCCGGCCGAGGTGCCGTGGTGTCCGTCGCCGGGGCCCAGATGCCTGGAAACATACGGGGCAGTGCGACCCCCTCCCAAGGCTCCCCTGCTCCTGTCATTGCGAGAGAGAGTCGTCATCGGCTGTACGAAGCCATGGGGTGCAACTCGGGCTTTTTTTCTAGACTTCTTTTTTTGGAAGTCCTCTTCTCTTTTGAAGAAAAGGTTTTCTTGCGACTCGGAACGCAAACGAGCCATGTTCGACATGAAGATGCGAATGCAGCAGGAGCAGCCCCACGCCCAGACTTTCAGCTCCCAACGCAGCAAGACGCAAAACGGTAAAAGGGGATACGGGCTGTTGGTGGCTTGAGATTCCGAGAAGAGGAGAGTTTTGTTTTGGACTAGAATGAAGCCATGGCGGGGGGGGGTGCGATGCTGGTCTTGGCCCCCTGCATCTCGATGGCTCCAGGGCTCCAGGGCCTTGTTTTGCTGCTTCAGGGCAACTGCTGCTCGTCACCCACACATCAGTGCCTTCTGCAGCTAGCTGCAGGAGAGCGAGCAAGCGATTCCGGTGGGTTGTGACAGATGATGACAGATGATGGTCTCTTTGTGTCCTCTTGTGTGCTGGAGAGAAAAAAAGAGTAAAAACGCTCGGGTCTCCCAAAAACTGTCAACTCTTGCCAGACCAGTGTCTCGCGACGGGAGCAAGGGGGCACCCCCGCGCCCTGAGCTCCTTCCTAGCTTCAGCACTCGGACCCGTCGATGGACGCCTCGTTTGAATCACAAGGCAGGCAGGTGCACCTCAGGCTCCGTTCGCGGAACTGCCAGTCGAGAGTCCAAGTCCAAATGTGGTCCAAGTGGGAGGTCACAGGGCGGGCGCAATCGAGATGCTCTTTCCTCTTGGCTCTTTTCAGCTTTGTCGAAACAATCCCCAGTTAAAACGGTGAAAGGGAAGGATTGAAGGCATGCAGACCGTTCGTGCCTGTACCGTACATGTACGAGAAGTGAGGACCTAGAGAGAGCCGGCATTTGCCATGTACGACTTTACGAGATATGTACGGCATGTACGGTGTATGTACGTACTCGTACCGTATCCGTACCTTATGCATACGTTCAAACGATAGAGGTCGGACCTTGTTGTTGTGCATCCCAAATCTGCATCTGCATCTCTTCTCCTCCTCTTCCTTCCCCCCACCCTCACCTTGTTCTTGTTTCCTGCTTGTTTCCTCCGATTCGACGGGCGACGGGCTCCACGCAGATGCGTCGAGAAGTCTCCGTTGGTAACGACTAGGCACGGTATGCATTGGGGGACTATCGAGGCGTTGCCCGTTGTGATGGCCACGCCGAGGGAGAGACGAGTCAACAAACAAATAAACACTGGTCTTTCCACTGCTCAATGCATGTCTTACATCTACCCAGGAACTACCTACTAATCACGCCTCCAGGTCCATTTGAAGCTCACACCGACTGCCTTTTCCTCTATTCTCGCCGACTGTCGCACGGCAGGACGTTGGGGCCACGATACAACCCTCGCGCTGGCCTCAAACCGACTGTGGCTTGACTGTGATGTGCGGTTCCGCCCCCCTCTTGTCATTTCCTTACTTTTTTTTTCTTCGTTTTTCTTTTTCTTGCCCTTTTTTTTTCTCTAACCTCTAGTTTTGCTTTTTCTCGTTTGACAAGAGGCGATCCATCCCGTCGTCACCGCCGGGCCATCATCTCGGCTACATTTTAGCTATGGCGGCTTCGGGAACGGAGGAGGAAACGAGAGGCTATCAATGGCAGCTGAAGTTGCTGAACGGCCTTGAGAGCGGCCGGAGGGCAGATAGATGCAGATGAGATCGGCCTCGCCAGTTCCGACCTGGTCTTTGTTCCTGCAGAAAGTACGTATTCGTACACGACCCGACTTTTCCAGGGGAAAAGCTTTTAATTTACTCTCGGCACACCGGTGACGGACGAGAGGATTTCTTCTCTCGGTGATCTCTCGCCCTCTCTTTCTCTCTTTTTTTGCTTTTTTTCTCGTGGTGCAGCAAGCCACTCACATCCTGGCCAATTTTGAATCACGTTTCTCACCAGTCTCACAAGGTGCAGTGCAATGCAATGCACAAAGAGAAAAGGAGGACATGCACAAGCGGGAGAGAAGGACAGGGGCCTTGACCTGGCCATGGGCGGTTTGACACACGCTTGAGGCGGTCCGGGGGATCGAAAATGCTACCGAGCCAAGATCCCTCCCTTTTGTTTGATCGACGCGGCTAGTAGCGTCAGGATGACTCCTTCACGAGTTGGTGGTTTGGATGATTATGATGGTTGAGAGTCGCAATGAATACGTATGAAGCTGCCGATTCTTTTCAGCTTCTTCTTTTCTCTTATTCTTCTTCTTCTTTTTCTCTTCCTCGGTGTCGGTGAGGGCAGACCACAGCGAGTCCACTCTCTCACATTTCGCTTTGGCCAGCTGTTCTCCCTTCCCCTCGGTCCTCTCAGCTGCAGTGTTTTAGAAAAATAAAATGTGCGCGAGAGGGGACGGGACCCTCCCTTTCAGACCCAGTCAGCAGACTGTCGTTGGTCGATTCGATGTTTCGAGGCCTGCGACGGAGACACGCAGAGGCACACAAAGTGACAGTGCGAGAAGAAGAAGGACGAGGAAGCAGGAGGAAGAAGGGAAAAGAAAATGCATGGACATGGGCATGGGACAACCACGGCCTCGGCCCTCATCAGACCAGGAGACGGGCATGTTGCTGTACGGATACAATGTACATGAAGCAAGAGGCCGAGACAGACTGACACTGACACTGACAATTGACACTGACAACTCACTCATTCTGAGGCACGGGGCAGGTTCATCTCGACTTTTCCGACTTTTTGTCGACTTCTTTTTCGCAAGGGAGTTCGTTCGCAAGGAGTCTGCAGGGAGAGCCCGCCCGCCCGTCTCGCGTTACCTTCGGAGCGGTGTCCTTGTGTTGTGGTCTTTGCAACCTTTTGGTCACGATTAACCAGGAGGACCTTCATCAATCTATTTCGCGTCCGGCATCTCACCATTCCTGCCCTGTAGTCTGTAGACTTGGAATGCGTCACGGCATCGTCGGGTGTGTGTGCAGAGGTGGTTTCTCGCACAATGACCACATGAACAAGCGCGCCATCGTCATTGCCTGACGCGTTTTAGTAATGCCAGCGCCACTGGACGCCGGAGCTTGTGTCAGTCGGCGACGTCACGAGCTGAAAAGAAAAGGTGAAAAGGCCTGCTGCACATGTTTTTTCGTTGCAAGGAATTTTAGGCCGCGAACACGGCCATCGTGGCCAGAAGCGATCTGCTGCAGGCGGCTCTGGCCCATTGTTCGGGTGTATTTGTGTGCTGCTGCTTATTCTCACGTCGGGTCCCTTTATATCCATCACACGTACAAATGGGTAGATATTTGTGATCACTTCAATCCAAGATAATTAATTAATTAACTCTTGCCCGTCTTCAATCTCACCATCTCTATTACACCTCCTTCCTCCTCACCTTGCCTTGCCTTGCCTTTAGTTGGTGTCATAGTGAGGTTACCTACCGATTCGTATACGGATACGACCTTATCGCTATCGTCGTCCAGAGCTCCCCCTCGTAAAGCTCTCCATCCCAACCTCCAACCAACCTCGCAACTCCGACCGTCAACTCACCACCCAACCTCCCAGCCTCTAATTACTCTTCGAATCACCAAACCAGCCACCGCACTCAACTCAACCCTGTCGTGAATTCCCTCCCTCCCTAAATCAACCGCCGCCATGGCTTCCAACGGCGACGCACCAGCTGCTCCCCGCGGCGACTCCCCCTCCAGATCACCCCGCTCTGCTTCCATATCCCTTCAAGCCGCCGCAACCATGAACGCCGGTCTGCAACACGAGCCCGCACGCCGTACGGTCCCCCTCCCCAAGCCCCAACTTCCGCCTTTTTTCTCTCTGTTCCTCCAGCTAACTCCGGTTCCAACAGGCTCCTCGAGCACCTCGCTACGTCACCGGTCGTCCCCGCAGTCGAGCCGTCGACGTTCGGCCGTCCTCATGAACATCCAGATCAACGACCCGTCCCTTCCGGCCCCCGGCGAGATGGCCTCCGAGCAGTCGGGCCACCGAACCTCCAGCCCGCAACCCCTCTCCGCCTCGCCCTCGCTGGCCGACCCCCATCACCATCGCGCCCCGAGCTTGGGCGAGCTGCACCAGGAGCTCGAGGCCGAGCAGGAGGCTCACGTCGTACGCATCACTAGACCCTTTTCTTCTCGCGAACGCGAAAGGACACAGCTGACCTCGTGCAGAACCGCCTCCTCCACATGATCCGCCAGCAGCAGATCGAGCTGCAGCGCCTGCAAGCCGGCCAGCCGCCGAGCCAGAACTCGGCCGTCGACGACACCATTTCCGAACGGTCGGGACACGGCACCCCCCAGGCCTCCACGTCGCAGGTCAACCTCCCCTCGGCCCCGTCGACCGGTACCTATCCCCGATCCGCCAGCCATCGCCACCCCCGGAGCTCCTTCGACATGGCCCGCGCCGACATCCAGCAGCGACGCTCCAGGACCCCCAGCCGCGGCGCGTCCCCGAGGCTGCGGTCCACGTCCATCGGCGGCGAGAGCGGCGATTGGGTCCTGGGCGGGAGGGACGAGAGCGCCTTCTACCAGGCCGAGACCCAGATGTTGGTTCGCGAGAACCAGATGCTGCGCATGCGGGTTCGAGAACTGGGTAAGTAGTGCACGCAAATGTGTTACTGGCACTCGACAACTAACACCCTCGATAGAAAAGCAGCTTACCGATGTCTCGCTCACCTCTCCAGCCACCCACGAGCCCCCTCACCACTCCTCATTGACGAGGTCGTCGACGGCCGCAGACAAGGACGAGGAGAAGCCTATCGAGGTGTCCAAGGATGCTTAGGAAAAAGATTTGACGTTTGACTGCCTCTTTTATTCGGAATGATTTACGGTATGAACACACACACACGGGTCCTAGAACGACATGTTTGTCACGGAGTTTTACGGTGGAATTGGGCGTTCCAGTTTTGGAACCGGTATTGACACAGGGCTCAGCCATCACATTTGGCGGCGTTCGGGGTGGGAAAGGCATGGAAGGACAGACAAAGCCATTCACGATTGTCTGTTGAAGGCTTTTTTCGCATGTCCTTTGTATCTCTCGCGGGGGCATTTATCCAGTCGAGGCCTTTTATGTATTCTACAGTAGGGTTTTGTAACGCAGATGCCGTCATGTAACTCATCGTTTTAGGCCCGGGTTTCCATGATGCGTGAATGCACCTTTGCCCGTCCCTACTGGATGACTGGGGATGGATACATGTGACTGGCGTTGTGTTGCTATACGCGTTGCCCTACGAGGCTGAAACTCCAGGGGTGTCACCATCGTAAAGTGCAGAACAACGGCGAAGCCAATTTCATGTTCGGTACCTATGGAGCTACTAGATAGGGGACTACAGCGAAAGAGTAGACGATTATCAGAAAGAAGAGAGGTTAATGTGATGCGTGGGGAGAAAAAAAAGGGGTAGGGGTTTCACAAGCACAAGAGGCATCGCAGTTGCGAACAAGAAAGAAGAAGAAACTCCAATTTCCCATTTCCATTCATTGCTCGTCAGTTTTGGTCAAGCACCCAGACGGTCCAGACAGGATCATACTTATCAAAACCCCAAAAACACCAATGAATTAGAAGCTTCAATTTAGGTCGCCGCCTGTCCTGTCCTCACCGCATCGAGATGCTGGGACATAGTTTCCGGCTGTGAACGTCAATGTGTAGTTCGTATATGCCGTTCTGTGCACCAACAAAGCTAGAGACTGATGTTAGTGCTTGATTGTTTTCTCGCAGTTTCTCCATCAAACTTACAGGACACGACCGTCCTCGCTCCACGCCAACCCGGCAGTGTTGTCTGGCGAAGGCGGCACTTCGAAGACGCCGTGATCGGCCGCGAGGGTCCCCCGTAAAGCACTCTCTTCCCAGCGAGTGACGACTTGGTTGACCAACGGCACCAGGAGAGACGAGTCATCTGGGTCACGGTCACCAGAGCGTTCCCTAGCCTGCAGAATCTCAAGCACGGTAAGGTATGAGGAATCCTGTCTCTGTCGCTGTTCCCGGAGCATCGTGATGGTCTCGTTCAGACTCTCCATCCAGCGCTCGGGGCGTCGAGGAGGCGTCTCGTTGGCTTCGGCCGCTTCTCGCAACAGCTGTCGCGAGGTTCGGGCTCGGTCCGAGGGGCGGTAGCTGCCGGCGAGTTCCATGGCTCGTCCGATGCTGCTGCTCCTCCGTTCGCCGCCTCTCTGGGTGTCGTCGGTGGCCGTCGTCCGTCGCGTAGTCCTTTCACTCCAAAGTGAGCTTCCCGGGGTGCCCCTGTCCTCGATGTTTGCGGCTCGCAGCGCTGCCCTGTCTCGCCGCCGTCGATCATTCTGAATGGCCTCCAACACTAGCGTCTCTTGGGCCGAGAGGGGGACGTTGAGACCATCGATAGCATCAGTCCCACTGCGCCTTCGGTTCTCGGAACTGGTGTTATTGCCCGAGGGCGAGGATGTCGCATTTTCCCTGCGTTCTCTGCGGGTTTCCAGAAGTCGTGGGTCGATTGTGTTGCGATCAAGAATGTTGATGTGCTCAAAGTCGGGGCTGTCAATGTTGACAATCTGTTGAACGACAAAGTTGCTCCTCATGTCAGCAATGCCCACGTTTCCCCGATCCTCGGTCCAGGCAAGTATGTCGAAGGGGCCTGGACAAAACGCCATGTCTCTAACGGCTCCAGGGCCGCTCTGCGGCCGCGAGGACTGAAAAGTGGTGATGAGGGGTTCAGCATCGGGATTTGCAAGGAGAGCCGCGTTGAAGATGGAGATGGTGCCGTGCTGCGTGCCCACAGCAAGGTAAGCGCCCGAGTTGGAGAAGCAGGCGGCAAAGCTACCCCGACTATCGGATCGGTCATCCTTTCTCTGGCTCTTTAACAGTATCCTCTGGATCTCCTCCCATCGATACTCGGAGGGCTTGCTGGTTTCATCCGAATGTGAGTCCCGGGTGTTCTTGACCCTTCGGTGAACATAGAGGTAGGGATCGTCAAGGACCGCAACCAATAGACGACCGTCTGGGGAGATGATGGCACGATTGACAAAGTCGGGGTAAGTGATGACGTCCAGGGGTTCGGTCTTCTCCTTTTCATCGAAATCATCCAAGCTCACGAGAGTAACCGTCCGATCATTGTTGGCGAGAATTGCCACAGGTTCTGTGTAGGCAGTTTTCCAGGCCGGTAGAGAGTCGGGCGGAAACCAAAGGGTGATGCAATTGACTCTATCCTGAGCCAGCTTCATGCTCTTTGCGATCAGGCTCTTGCTTGTTCGGCGAGCACGGGAAAGGATGCTGAAGATGGAGTCGTCGCCGTTGCCGCTACCGCTGCGGGAAGTTCCGAAGCCGATACCAAGCTGCTCCGAGTCTGAGTCCAGAGAGCCCAGGTTCAAGGGGTCGTGTTCGTTTCCTTCGTCCAGTCGCATCGCCACGAAATCACCGTTCTCGCTCCCGCAGCAGAGCCACCCCCTCTCGGCAACTAGGCATCGTGGAGCAAAGGTCAACAGCTTGATCGTCTCGCATTCGCGGGTTGTGGTGTTTAGGCGCTGGACATGGTTACTACCAGATCCGCCGGGAAAATAGACGATGTTGTCTTTCTCGGCGCTAATGAGGGATCGAAGCTGCCAATGCCTAAGGGGTCTTAGCAACGGAGCATGTATCGGGTGAAGAGTGTACGCACTGCGAGCGAACTGGGATGCGGTAGTGTTTTCGGGCCTGCCGCGAGACAAGGGACTCGGTGGGATAGACGCTGTTGGATGCCAATGTCAGCTTCTAGTCGAAAGTGGCTGGTGGCAGGCAGGGTCAGGGCTTACTCTCCCTCGTTCTGCACCGCCATGTTTCTCGTCGCGACCGTTGGAGCCGAATCGACGGTTGGGAAGGGCGCGATGCCCTGGTGAGGATGGCGTCGTGTCGCTGGGTGGCGATGATAATTCGTCTCGCAAGGTCGGTATTCGGGGCTGGTCGAATTCGGGAGCTCGAGCTCAGCTGTTGGGGGATGGATCGAGGAGAGGGCAAACCGACGAGTCGAATGCTTGATGATGCACTTGTAGGGGCGACGCAGGTATATCAGGTGATGAGGTCGCGGGTGATTATGATGGTGTTTTGGGACGTAATGATGCTGGAGCAGTCTGGATAATAAATGACGTCTCGCGTGATGGAAGGGATGGGGAAGCTGCCGTGGTTGCAGTTTATTGAGCGGTCGCTTACCCTAGACTATTTGGGGAAGGAGGCGAATTCCTGGGGTCAAGACAATCATCACCAATGAGCAACACGCTTCACAGGTGCAGTGGTCGTCTAGAGTGCATCGAGGTGATGAATCCGAACGGCTATCATGGTGATTGCATCTGAATTGCCAATGGTAGCTTGCCATGCGTATGATGATTGTTGGGTAAATATGTTTCTTTATCAAAGTCTTGCTGCGGCCGTGATCAAGATACCCCGGACGAACTTCCGAGAAGTCGTTCGTTTCTTAGCATTCCTCGCGAGCGTTAGATCTAGCATCGGGCAGGCAAGAGCTTCCATAGCAAGCCACCTCCGTTTACAATCATCCCATCTGATAGCCTGAATGACAGCTCCCAATAATTAACACACAACTCCCAATTCGTCTCAACACGGCTCCATACGAAAGTGGATAGAAAACGGACGCCGATTGAGCTCAACATTGAACAAGCTCCCCGACATGTGGAGGTGGATTACCTGGATTAGATCGAGGGTGTCCTTTTAGAGGTCCGTCCTCAAAACGGGGCCTCTCCGATGGGCATCCGGAGGGTAGGTATTACGAGTTGAACATTGCACAACCATGAAGGTTACGTGGATACAATTAAGTCTTTTGTTGCCATTGCCTGATACCTTAGTATTCACAGCGCTCCATAGCAGAGCAACCTGCTCAATCTGTAATTCGTCCCCGACTCGTTACTAGGATATCACGGTCCTCTGGGGCAAAAAAGTTCAGAGTCATGACCATGCCGGGCTCCAAGCTCGGCATCGCTGAACAGGCAAGTGTGGAGTGGTGACGGCTGCCTCGCTTTTCTCCGGCCGGTGGCGCCGACTCCTCACGTGCCCGGGAGGCTCTTATCCTCGGGCTTTCGTGGTGGACTTTTGGTGGACTGTGGTGGGCTTCGGGAGGCTGTCCCGGTGAGGAATAACCATGGCCCGAAAATTTCGCAGCGGTGGAACCTCCAGCCTTTCTACTGGCTTCGATGGTGTCGGAAAGAAATTTCTTGATCGATCCCCATTCTCCTCCCAGTCCGCCTCTTCATAAACCCGTCCCAACTTCTCACCCTCTTCCCTCCTCCGCCCATCTTTTTCTTTCCTGTATTATACCCCATACACATTAATCATGTTTGCTACGCGTTTGTCGAGGGCTGTAAGTCTCCATTGACCCCGTCGCTCCGAGAGAAATTCCCTTCTAACTGTCGCATCATAGCTTCCCCGAGCTTCCCCCATCGCCGCTCGATCGGCTGCTTTCGCCCGAGCTCCCGCCTTCACAAAGTTCGCTCGCTATGAGTCGACCGAGTCTGATGGCAAGGTGACGGGAGCCGTGATCGGTATCGATCTCGGTACCACCAACTCGGCCGTTGCCATCATGGAGGGCAAGGTTCCCAAGATTATCGAGAACTCCGAGGGTAAGAATTTTCTGTCCCCAATTCGCTCACCCAACCTCTCCTGACATTTCGTCTCGCAGGTGCTCGAACCACCCCTTCCGTCGTCGCTTTTGCCGAGGATGGTGAGCGTCTCGTCGGTGTCGCTGCCAAGCGCCAGGCCGTCGTGAACCCCGAGAACACACTCTTCGCTACCAAGCGATTGATTGGTCGCAAGTTTAGCGATGCCGAGGTGCAGCGCGATATTAAGGAGGTTCCTTACAAGATCACCCAGCACACCAACGGCGACGCCTGGGTTGCCGCCCGTGGCCAGAACTACTCCCCCTCTCAGATCGGTGGCTTCGTCCTCAACAAGATGAAGGAGACCGCTGAGGCCTACCTCTCCAAGCCTGTCAAGAACGCCGTCGTCACTGTCCCTGCCTACTTCAACGATTCTCAGCGTCAGAGCACCAAGGACGCCGGTCAGATTGCTGGCCTAAACGTCCTCCGTGTTGTCAACGAGCCTACCGCTGCCGCCCTCGCCTACGGTCTCGAGAAGGAGGCTGACAGCATCGTTGCCGTCTACGATCTTGGTGGTGGTACTTTCGATATCTCGATTCTGGAGATCCAGAACGGTGTATTCGAGGTTAAGTCCACCAACGGTGACACCCACCTGGGTGGTGAGGATTTCGATATCCACCTGGTCCGCCACCTGGTTGCCGACTTCAAGAAGACCAACGGCATTGACCTGTCTTCTGACCGCATGGCCATCCAGCGTATCCGTGAGGCTGCCGAGAAGGCCAAGATTGAGCTGTCCTCGTCTCTCCAGACCGACATCAACCTGCCCTTCATCACTGCCGATGCCTCTGGCCCCAAGCACATCAACACCAAGCTCACCCGAGCCCAGCTTGAGAAGATGGTTGACCCCCTCATCAGCCGCACCATCGAGCCCGTCCGCAAGGCTCTCAAGGATGCCGGCCTCCAGGCCAAGGAGATCCAGGAGGTTATCCTCGTTGGTGGTATGACTCGTATGCCCAAGGTTGCCGAGTCCGTCAAGAGCATCTTCGGCCGTGACCCCGCCAAGTCGGTGAACCCCGACGAGGCTGTCGCCATTGGTGCCGCCATCCAGGGTGCCGTCCTTTCCGGTGAGGTCAAGGATCTCCTCCTCCTCGACGTCACTCCCCTCTCTCTCGGTATTGAGACCCTGGGTGGTGTCTTCACCCGCCTGATCAACCGCAACACCACCATCCCCACCAAGAAGTCCCAGACCTTCTCCACCGCCGCCGATTTCCAGACTGCTGTCGAGATCAAGGTGTACCAGGGTGAGCGTGAGCTGGTCAAGGACAACAAGCTCCTCGGCAACTTCCAGCTGGTCGGCATCCCCCCCGCCCACCGTGGTGTTCCCCAGGTCGAGGTCACCTTCGACATCGACGCCGACTCCATTGTCCACGTCCACGCCAAGGACAAGTCCACCAACAAGGATCAGTCCATCACCATCGCCTCCGGCTCCGGTCTGTCCGACAACGAGATCGAGCAGATGGTTGCCGACTCTGAGAAGTACGCCGAGACCGACAAGGAGCGCAAGGCTGCCATTGAGGGTGCCAACCGTGCCGACAGCGTCCTGAACGACACTGAGCGTGCCCTCAACGAGTACGCCGACAAGCTCGACAAGACCGAGGCCGACGGCATCAAGGAGAAGATCACCTCTCTCCGCGAGTTCGTCGCCAAGAACCTCTCTGGCGAGGGCACGGCCACCGCCGCCGAGATCAAGGAGAAGACGGATGAGCTCCAGGTTGCCAGCCTGAACCTCTTCGACAAGATGCACAAGGCCCGTGCCGAGTCGGGTGAGCAGTCCAGCAGCCAGACCCAGGAGGGTGGTGAGAAGAAGGACGAGCCCAAGCCTTAAGGGGTCGACGGTTGCAAAATGTTCCAAAAAAATAACTGTTTCAATATCCGGAGCTAAGGGGGAACGCGGCATAGAACCCTTTTCGGCGCCATGTACTCACTCGATTGTATCATATCATATCCCAGCCTCGGCCGCGTGGGCTTCTCTTTATACCAATGTCTCTGACTTGATGGTTGGCGGAAACAGGCGTTGGAGCTTCAAAACTTGCTTAAGATCTCGGCGGATTTTATGACGTCGGCAGGTGAATTGGGGGTTCATGTTTTGTATTTATGTACAATGAAGGCCTTGATGATGATAGGTAGATGATGATAATAAGACATCCCCCCTCAACTAAATTTTTACGTTTTTTATCCAACCTGTGCCGTTTTTGATGGATGGAAATCTCGTCGGATTGAATATTAAGGTGACTGAGGTTCTGGTGGAAGGGGTTTTTTTCACCAGAAATGAAGGGTCGAGGCGAAATTAAGTGTCATGACATCCACGCCCACGCAGTATTCAGCCTATTCACCCCATGCCAATGAATCGTCTTGGCCTTATTATTATGCCCGCCATCCTCGCCTCCCTCGAGGGGATCCCCGCCGTTCAGCTCCATCATGGACCTCGAGAACTTGAGCCGCGCCGCGTGCGGACTCGGCGTCTGAAACGTATCGTACAGCGACCCCCGCGCTCGCTCGCTCTCGGCGCTGCAGAGCGGCGTGCGCTGGACGTCGAGCGCGGCGGCGGCGGCGGGGGTCCGCGGGGCTGGTGGTCGACGGGTGCGTTTCGTTCTGCGGTGTTTGCCGTGGTCGGAGTGATGATGGCGGTGTGGTGATGGGTGCTTGACGTCAGCGTACGTTTGCTCGTCGACGAAACCGTAGCTATGGCGGTGATGACGGCGGTGACGGCGGCGGCGGTGGGCGAGGTGCAGGCACGCGAGCTGCCAGAGGATGCAGACGAGGATGGAGAAGAGGACGAGGATCAGGGCGAGGGCGGCGAGCGTGACGGGCGCGGGGTGGCCGAATTCAGGCCATTCCCAAGTTGGCTGCTGCTGCTGCTGCTGCTGCCCGTGGTCCTCTCGCAGCGACTGCAGCCGAGATGTCGAGACGGCCGGCATTGGGCGCGGGGGGAGGAGGGGACTCAGCACATGAGGCGTGGAGGAGAGAGAGAGATGATACTTCGCAGTCCGGAGGCTGTGATTAAGACGTGGCCGGCGAGACCGGTCATGACCAAGTATCAAGGTGAGAGAGGGGACCAGGACGAGAAGAACAATGGCATGGTATCACACAGGATCGAGGAGAGAAAGTAAACAACGGATGGGTGATATCATTTCAGCGAGGTGGATGCGTCAAGGCCCAATTGGGCCCATTTCAGCATCCGTGGAATGAAACTTTTCGTCGAGGGAACCAGCCGACTGGGTAACCATGTCCAAAGGCACGGACGATAAGTACCAGCCGTGACACGTCTCAAAGGCTGGTCGGGGTTCAAGTACACGGTACTTTCTGCAAGAGTACTTTCTATACAGACGAGCAAAGCCCGGGAACCCGTCGAGTACGTAACTGAATGCGGTGGAAAAAAAGACAGTCGAGACCTCGGTATGCCCCGTGTGTGATTTGTATTTGACTATCCCCTCCCGAAACCGAACCACCCCCTCTTTGCAGGTTGCTCTGGTGCTGCGGGGGCCGCTGATTCCTGCTCCTTGGGCTCGGGGGCCTTCTCCGCCTTGGTCGGGTAGTCGATGTAGTTCCACGCGATGTCGAGGAAGATGGGCTTCATGGGGATGAGAGCCATCTTGGGAGGAAACTCGACGATGTTGCTGAGGTCTGCGCCGTTGATGGGATACTCGTGGAGAGTCTCGACGAGCGGCCGTTGGACGCCATCCGCAGCCTGCTCCTTCTTGTCCTCTCGCAGTTCGTCAATGTATACGATGGCGCGGTAGCGCTGAAGCTCGGCCTCAAGAAGAGTGTTTAGCAGGCCGAAGGCTTCGGGCGCAACTGTCAGATCCAGTGGACTCTGACGCGAACCCTCCTGAGACTTTGGTACGTTGGAGAGCGACTCCTTGACGAGGCCAGAAGCACGGTGAATCAGAGCCAACGCATTGGTGGGATTGCCGATGATGGCATGGGAGCGCGCAATAGATAGCGCCCTGAGGCCCTGTTAGCACATACCATTGTGAGCCATTGAGATTTGACTTACTTGAGGGCGTTGAAGTACTTGGCAAAGGACTCGATCTGAGCTGCAAGCTCCTGGTCATTAGCAACACCAGGTAGCTCCTTGATGGAATCAATGCTCTGAAGAATACCCGAGTATAGGGCAACCTTCTCCTTGAGCTTGGTGAGTTTCTTGCCGCTTGAAAGTTCCTTATCTTCCGGTGTAGTGTCCTCGCTGGCCTTGTTCTTTCGTCTCCGAGGAGGAAGTGCATACTCGTCCGTCGCACCGTCGTGGGCTCCAGTCAATACTCGGTTACGGCCGATTCTCCAAGTAATCATCTCAAAGTTAACTGCAGTCCGAACGATCTGCAGCTTCTGCATTCGCGGGTCGGCCTGATCAACCCGCTCCCTTCTCAAATCATCAATCCCCTTCTTAGTCGCATCCACAGCGTCCTGTGCCGCCAGGAGAATCCCGTCGTAGGCGGCAGACAGCTCTTGTGGCTGTCTACCCTTGGGGTCGGCAAGGTCAACGAGAATGCGCTCCTTTGCGTCGAGCACCTCACCCCAAGCCACTGCAATGTCGACATCTTCCAGGGCCACTTCCCGAGAGCGCCATGTCAAGGTTTTTGGTGCAGCCTTAGCACCAGAGAAACCTGCACTATCCGCGCCACCCTCTTGGAGGATATTGGGGCCCAGTTGAGTTACCGCCTCAACTAGAGCGGTGTCGGATCTGGGGAATGCTTGTTGAGCAAGGACGGGAATTGGGACAGATCGACTGGACTGCAGTTGGTAGGCGGCGATACGGATGGAGGGATCAATAGTCTCAGCAAGAAGTTCCTTAAAAATATCATCCTTGGATTCGGTGACCGTGGTCAAAGCAGTGTAGATGATTCGGGACGTGGCATAGCAAGGCAAGCTCTCTTTCCAGTTTCGCTTTTCGAACAGCACAGTGCCGCGGATCAACGCAGCGTAAGCCTTGGCTTCGAGGATATCGATGGAGGAGGCACCCGATATGTCGGACTGGGAGAGAGCCTCGACCAGGTTATTGACAGTGTTGGAGGCCTTGGTTAAGCGGGAGATGATTTGAGATCGAGCCTTTTTATCCAGGCCTTTCTTGCCCGAGGTGCGTGCCGCTTTGGTGCTCAGCGCATGCGCCCAAGCACGCTCGGCGGTAAGGAGGAAGAGGTGAACATATCTGGGAAGGCTATTAGAAGGGTTGAGGGGTAGCAAGGTGATGAAAAGGCCTACTCGTGGTCCTGGGCGATTTCCTCGGGCGTGACCTCGGTCCTGGGGTGAAACTTGCCACGATTCTTGGTGGCAATGCCTAGCTTCTTGCGGCAGTTGAGAAGCCTCTTGCTGAGGCGGGCGTGGTAAGTTGCGTAGTCGCCGTAGAGAAGAGTCTGTTCGCGGTTTTTGACAATGAAGCGGGTGATATCCATGGCGGCTGGCGGACGGCCCCGAGAGGAGGCGGGTGTGCTCGTCGATCGATGCTCGGTAGAAAACGGTGAAAGGGAGATGGCGCTACTATTACGATGTTCGGAGTGTCGAGGTGCTGCTTGCTGGTAGCGCAGGTTGTGAGCACGTTGCGCTCAACGTGGAGGTTTGGAGAATTCGCGGGGAGGTTGAAATCCGGATAGACCAGGTTGGGTCGAGGCGGGGCACGAATTGCGAAGTGTGGGAGGAGAGGAGCGATGAATGAGTGGGGCGTCTTCTTCCTTCAATGTCTCCAACTGCCAGTGGCATCCAGGCACAGGCAAGAGGGAGTGATGAATTGTGTGTTGTACATTATGTAAGCAGGCTGACACAAAATCAAATAAGATCAAGATGATAAAAATGAATTATGCAACCAGCAACTGTCCGCATGGGAAATTCTTAACTCTCACGTCGCCTATTGGGCGAATTGAGCACATTAAGAGGCTGTTGACTTTCGGGTTGATATCATCTGATTCACACCTTGCTCCTTTTCAAATTTCCAAGCCGTAACTTGGCGCACAATTTTGGCATCCATGGGCTCCTACCTGCCCTCGCAACTCCTGTTAATTGGAGTTTGCCGCGACACGCGCCCCTGTAAATTCCAACGTGGTGGAATAACAAATCGAGTCGGAAAGATTGGCCGTCTGTAGTGTGCATATTGATATCCCGAAGCTCTCCTCCACATGAGCTGGCACACGTCTCAGGCTATTTCTGCGGTTGAAGCAAGAAAAGGCGCTCGAATGCACTGCACAGGCGAACTGCCCCATTCTCAGCCTAGCAGGTGACCAAATCCTCCTTGTCCTGAGCCCCACCCCAGGTTTGCGCCACTGATGATGTCTTCGTTTCCGAGCCGTTCTCATTTGCGTCTATTCGGACTTGGTTCAAGAGAAGGTGGGAATCTGGTGTACTGTACGCATAGATATCACCCTCGACCGCTGGAATTTGTTCTCAAGAAGAAGCACGAATAGAGAAAGCCTATTCCCGCCCAGAGATCTGCAATCCCCCAGCCAACAAAAACACATTAGCCATCAGTGAAGGTTGCTGAGCTCACACACCTCAATTGTCCCATTGTCTCACCCGGTGCCTTCGGATTGGACAACCTTTCCGCTAATCGGCACTAAAATCTGCGGTGCAAGTGACACACTCACGTGCCGCCTCCCGCGGGTGGAAATCTGCATGCCTGCATGACCTCTGCCTGAGGTGCGGGCCGCAACCAATAATTTATCCCCGTTTGCTTCTCGGGCGCAAGTTGAAGGAGCTCTCTCACCTTCTGCGACGCTTTAAAATACCTATTCACCTGAGGCTTCAACGCGGCTGCTGCCTTTTTCTCTTGCCGGTTGCTTTTGCCACTCCTCCGTCTCCTCCTTTCCCCTCTTTCCTCATTTCCCTCCGTCACCTCCTCACACAACTCATCCGGGAAGGTCCCTCCGCCACTCTTTCCATCTCACCGATAACGAGTAACGAGTCGCTTATCGCGGTCCGCTGCCTTCACCTTCGCCGCCGCGACCACCCTTCACTTTTCCCCCTTCACTCCTTTGCAAAACACCTCAACCCCGCTGCTTATCCATATCACCTCGACCTCAAACAAACATATATCGCCAGACGCTGTAATGTAAACGAAACATTCCTTCGAGCTGCACAGCGCATCGTTTGACTCGCTCTCTGCACGCATTTCATATTAGGCCACGGTAGGCCTTCTTCAAGACATGGCAGCGAATGGTAATTCTCTCTCTCCCCTCCTCCACACCCGACCGCTCAGATGTCGCATTCTTATGCTCCAGATGCTAACACCAGTGAAAGGTCATACGCCCCGGACTGCAAATGCCGTTCCATCATGGAACCCGGCTGTGCTGCTGCAGCCAAACCGCCGAAACACCACCCCCGATGCACAGACTCCGACCCTACGACACTTCTCCTCGTCCCAAATCTCCCGACCTCACTCACACTCCAACCCGAGCGACCCAGTAGTGTTCCAATTTTCTAGCCCAAATGAATCTGCTTCAGCTGGCCCATCTAGTCGAGCGTCCACCCCCAGCAGTGTGCATGCTAACGGCGCAAACGGCGTCGGTGGTTGGATCGAGCGCATGAATAATGTTCAGCACCGCTCGAACGTTCCCCAGCCCAAGCGACGAAAGACCGAGGACTGGGAGCTCTCCCAGGACGGGGGCCCTGCTCTCGTCCGCGGAGGGAGTGGCATTCTCGGAGAATACGTCCAGGAGAAGAGAAGAGAGGCCGATGGCTCGACGGCGTCACAAGCCATGACCGTTGATCTCACCGATGGTATAAATAGATGATTCCGTCATGGCCGATATTGATGCTGATGGCGAATAGGAAACGACGATGAAGCTGTCATCATACGAGACCCTCGCGACGAGGAGGTTTGTTATGGCATGATCAAGGCAAATCTGAACTGCATGCAAGTGCCATCCCCGAAGCCGGGCACTCAGAGCGTCTGGGGCCCGGGCTACCAGCCCGCCATCAAAGTTGTGTTGAAGAGGCAAGTCGGAGATACCTCTCTGAAGATCCAAGCCTATGATCACACGCGACAAATTATCGGACACGTCGAAGCCGCAAATGCTCGTGCCGTCGCCCCTCTTCTCGACTCCAACATCCGCCTAAGAACCGAGTGTCGGATCCCTCCTCAGCCTAAGAAACCTGGAGAAGCACCTGGCCAAACTACATCACGCTCTTACGTCCTCGACATTGTCATGTATGGGCCCCTCAAGTACGCGCGGAACGTTGGGGCTCATCTGAGCAAATACGGTCAGAAACTGCTCGCTCCCTATCTTGTTCAGAAGGGAATCCGGGTTCAGAACCCCCACGTAATGGAGTACCGCCCACCCCCGCCTAGGACATATTCGACGGACGGACAGTCACCAGGCACGCCCATTGTGGCAAATCGCACCGTCGAAGAGATTCGCTCCGAAGTTATGGGCGTGTTCGATTCTCTCACTCGAAGCGAAGATCTGCTGGAAATGGACCCTCCCCCAATGGTTACGACGCCTCTTCTAAAGCATCAGAAACAGGGATTGTACTTCATGATGGCGAGGGAGAGGCCACGGGAAACCCTGACCCAGGAAAAGAACATGGTCTCGTTCTGGCAAACCAAGACGAGCGCGACGGGCCAGAAACTCTTCTTCAACGTCATTACAGGGCTAAACCAGGCGAAGCCACCCGCGGAAACCCGCGGAGGCATTCTTGCCGACATGATGGGCCTCGGCAAGACGCTCAGCATTCTGTCTCTACTGGCCAGCTCTACCGAAGAAGCGAGCCAGTGGGAAAAGCTGCCGCCGGTTCAGCCAGAGGCGCCAGAAATGAAGCCGTCTAGGCATGATGGCTTGGCTCATCAACCAAGCCTCAGCCTCACTCCTCTCCTCAGAAACGTCAAAGCCACACTGCTCGTCTGTCCTCTCAGCACCGTCACCAACTGGGAAGAACAAATCAAGCAGCACATCCAGCCCGGAACCCTCAACTTTCACATCTACCACGGATCGGGACGCATCAAGGACCCCGAGAAGCTTGCGACATTCGACCTCGTCATCACGACGTATGGATCCGTCTCCAACGAGCTGAGCTCCCGACGCAAGGGCAAAGACGGAATCTATCCCCTGGAGCAGCTTGGCTGGTTTAGAATTGTACTGGACGAAGCACACATGATTCGCGAGCACTCTACGTTACAATTCAAGGCCATTTGCCGACTTCAGGCAGATAGACGATGGGCGGTAACGGGAACGCCCGTGCAGAACCGACTGGACGATTTGGCGGCGCTTCTGGCCTTTCTCCGTCTTCACCCGTTCCACGACCGAGGAAAGTTCCTCCGTTACATCGTGGAGCCCTTCAAAGCATGCGACCCCGAGATCGTGCCCAAGTTGCGCGTCCTTGTGGACACGATCACGCTGCGCCGTCTGAAGGACAAGATCAACTTACCTCCACGAGAAGATCTCGTCGTGAGACTCGACTTCAGCCCCGAGGAGCGGAGCATCTACGAGTTATTCGCCAAGAATGCCCAAGACCGCGTCAGGGTTCTTGCAGGAATCAACAACGACAAGGCCCTCGGCGGAAATACGTACATTCATATCTTGAAGGCCATCTTGCGTCTTCGGCTCCTCTGTGCGCATGGCAAGGATCTACTGAACGATACGGACCTGGAGGTCCTTCAAGGAATGTCGGCAGAAATGGCAATCGATATCGACGACGACGACGACGACGACAAGCCGTCGCTTTCGGACCAGAAAGCGCACGAGATGTTTACGCTGATGCAAGAAACGAACAACGATGGCTGCATTGAGTGCAACAGGAAGCTCAGCTCCATGGAGAGCTCCAACATGGAGGCGGAGGGGCAAGATGACATTCTCGGGTTCATGACGCCCTGTTTCCACGTCATCTGCCGATCTTGCATCAAGCAGTACAAGGAAAAGGTGCGCCGGACACTTCGCCCAGGCGAGACGGCCAGCAGTTGCCCGGTCTGCAACGTCTATGTCCGGCACGCGTACGTGCAGCTTCATCGACGTGAAGTCGATGCCGAGCACAACGGACCCGCGATAACCAAGGCTAAGAGCTTTGGGAGGAAGCTGGACAAGTACGATGGCCCGCACACCAAGACACGGGCACTGGTCGAGGATCTTTTGAAGTCGAAGGAGGCAAGCGAGGCAAACCCATCGGAACCGCCCTTCAAGTCTGTCGTCTTCTCTGGATGGACCTCGCACTTGGATCTCATTGAGCTTGCTCTGACTGCCCACGGAATTACTTTCACGAGGCTTGATGGCAGCATGAGCCGCACGGCACGAACAGCGGCCATGGATAAGTTCAGGGAGGATAATAGCGTCCACGTGATCCTGGTGTCCATCATGGCGGGTGGGTTGGGTCTCAACCTGACGGCGGGCAATAACGTCTATGTCATGGAACCGCAGTACAACCCGGCAGCCGAAGCGCAGGCGGTCGATCGCGTGCATCGACTGGGACAGACCAGACCGGTCAAGACGGTTCGCTACATCATGCGCGACAGCTTTGAGGAGAAGATGCTGGAGCTTCAAGAGAAGAAGAAGAAGCTTGCGAGTCTCAGCATGGACGGTCAAAACAAGGCATTGGACAAGGCGGAGGCGGCCAGGCAGAAGCTCATGGACCTGCGAAGCCTGTTCAAATGAGTGACGAAGATACCCAGCTTACACGATTCATTGGGCGGCCATTTCTCTATGGTAGCGTTGGGGGAGGGCGTTTTTGGTGTGCTTCATCTTTTTACCTTTTTTTTTTCACTCCAATCTCCTTTCGGGCACTCTCACATACACTTGATTTCTTCGCTCTCGGACAGAGCTGGACCATGGTGGCGGTTTTCTGGTTTTGCGCCGCGTTAGGCGAGGACAATCAACTTACATCTGGCTCTCACGAGAGGTTTTCTTGTTTTTTTCTGGCACATGGGAGGTGGGGGGGGACTTGGTATTGCATGGCGTGGGAGAAGGAAGAGAGAGAGGGAGGGAGAGAGGTCTTGATACCGAGGAGATAGTAAACTTGGATCCCCCCTGGAGTGTCGCAGGCAGCCCAACGACTATTACGGCCTTGATCTCCATGACCTAGATGTTTTGATGACGCAGCGGTTGTCATCTGCCGTCCTTAGAGAGTTGCAACACGGGGAATATATAGACGTTTTACATGCCATCATCAATTGGGTGATATCTATCCCTCACAGTGACCCTAGCATCTATTTCACCTCAACGCCGATCTGCCTGATGGATGTGCCTACTCATAGGTAGGTAGCCATTTTTTGTATTCCGCCCGACCAGTCCATAGTCTCCCCTTCCCTCCTCGTCTTCCCCCTTTATCAAGCCGACTCTTCCTCGGTCCTCAACCCCGCATACTCGGTCCCCTGGTTAGCAGTGCTCAACCTCGCGCACAAGCTCAACAAGACGACCGTCTCGGTAGCGGCGTAGTGGTTCAGGGCGTCGAGCAGGATCTGCAGGTGTCTGCTAAAGTTGCCCTCCCACTTGCGGATGATCTCGAAGAGGTTGTCGACGCGGGCGTCTGCGTCGGACCCGGGGGCGGCCGAGGCGGTGGACGTGTCTGCTACGGAGCCTCCGCGTTGGGTAGTAGTAGTGGTGGTGGCTTTTGTTGCTTGGAAGCGACGCCACTGGTCGCCGGTCATGGTGGTTGGTTTGTTGGAGCCCGAGAGGTCGGGGTCGGACTTTTCGAGTTCGCGGGTGAGCCAGTTTGTGTAGGCGGCGAAGATGGTGCATGTTTGCATGAGTTTGGAGTGAATCTGGAGAAGGGTTAGCTGTGAGGGTGAGGGGCTGGAGAAGGAGGAGGAGAATACGTACTCTGAGCAACTTGCTGTTGGTGAGCATGCACTCCTTGAGACATGTATCCAAGAAGTCGACGTGGTCCTGCATCAGCTCGTCCACCGTCCGGTTAACCCCCCCCGAACTGCTGCTGGTGGCCTTTCCGTCGTCCTTTGCCTTGAGGCTCGACATGAACTTTGTCCAGTTCGGCTCGATGACCTCGGCGGTGCAAAAGTACAGCAACTGCTGCACAAAGACGAGCATGCGAGCGCGCAAGGTCCAGACGCGACGCTTCCAGATCTCGAGCTTCTTGTTCGGCCCGCGGTGCGCCCAGCTCACGCCGCGCGTCTGCGTCTGCCACGTCGTGGACAGCTGCGACTCGAGGTATCGCAGGGAGAGGAGGTAGCGAAACAGCGCCTGGTACCGCCAGATGGTCTTGCGGCTGATGACGAGGGACACGGGAAAGGGCACGGCGTAGTCGAGCTGCAGCGACGTGAAGCCGATGGCGTTCTTATCGTTCTCCATGGGCTGGTTGGCCAGCGGCTGGAGCGCCTCGCCCTGCTCGATGCCCGTGATGTTGACGACGCGCTGCAGGGAGCGCACCAGGGGGGTCTCGTTCTTCTCGACTTTGACGTCGTCCTTGAAGGGATCGAGGGACACGATGCTCCCCGGTTGGCGCAGGACCAGGTCGAGTAGGGACTGCAGCTTGCCCGTGTTGACGGACTTGACGGGCTTGCGCAGCTCCGAGGCGCCCAGCTCGAGGAAGTAGGAGAAGTAGTCGGACGGGTCGAGGAAGAAGTAGTGCTTGAGGGAGCGCAGGCGGGCGGGGAGGGCGTGCGTGGTGAGGAGGAGCTGCATGAGGGATTCGTTTGCGTGGGCGTAGGCGTTGTTGACGTTTTCGAGGAAGCGGCTGTCGTCGAACGAGGCCGGCACGTCCTTGACGACTTTGCTGACGTCGACGCCGCCGCACTCTCGCACCACGTTGAGGTACTTCCCCGCCAGGAGGACCTTGTCTTTAACGCCCTGGAGCTGCGGTGGCACGTCGTGATCTCGCATCGTGTAGCGCCTCTCCCAGTACTCGTCCGTGTAGTCCTGCTCCAGCCGCTCGCGTCGGATGCTCTTCTGTTCCTTAATGAGAAACTCGGCGTGAGGGTCGTGGATGCCGCCGTGGTGCAGCCACTCGTTGAGCATCACCATGTACGGCTTGCTGGCGTCCCTCAGCAGCGACGTGAGCAGCGCTCTGGCCGCAGGGTCTCCCGACATGGACTCGAGGCGGCTCGTGATGAGGCCCAGCACCACGCCGCCCTTGCAGATCTTCTTGCCCGTCATGTTGCCCGGCATCAGGTCGCCTCCGTCCTGGAGCTGCCGGAGGATCTCGTCGTAGTCGTCGCCGTCGTCGTCCTCGCTCTCGCTCTCGTCGTCCAGCAACGCGTTCTTCTTGAGGAGTTCGTGCGCCAGCGAGTACAGCTGGAGCATCAGGTGGCTCGTCGACATGGTGTGGATGTTGAGAACGTGCACGGTAAAGGTGTCGCTCGTCAGGAACTGCGTCTCCAGCTGAGCAATCATGACCAGGTAGTCCTGCAGGAACTTTCGTATTGACGCGCAGAGGGCGTGGTTGACGGCGCCAAACTGCTCGCGGCTCTGCACGTCGACAAAGGCCACCAGGGCAGAGTAGTAGGTGGCCATCTTCAGCATGGACTGCGTCAGGTCCTGTAAGCTGGGATCGAGGCCCGGGAGTATTCTAAAGGTCGGACCGGTCAAGCGGTCTCTCTCTTCGTTGGGGTCGTAGCCCTTTGCGAACCTGATGTACTGGCCCTCGCAGCCCATAAAGACGAAGAGGACGTCTTCGACAATGGCAGCTTCTTGCAGCTCCAGGCTCAGCTCGCTCAGGGGTTTCGGTTGGGGGGCTTGCGGCACCGTCGAGGCAAGGGGAGGGATGGATATTCGAGAGGCGAGGGGGGCCGTCGTGTGAGGTAGAAGGGTGGCTTCGGGGTTCCATGGTGCTGCATATCCGAGTTAGTCCTGCAACCGCCGGGGAGTCTTGTTGGAACTACCTTGCGGGGTCTCCGCCCTCTGCTCCCTGACCTTCAACTCAGGCGTCTTGTGCCTAGGTGCCTCCGACCTAGCCTCAGGCACGCCGGTCCTCCGATGTCGATCCGGGCTCACGTTCCTCGTGACCCTCTCGACGTGCGTCTCATAAGTGCGCTCCGTGACCCTCCGCTCCTCGACGTTCCGCGCGGCAGCGGCAGGCGCTCTGGTGGCGCCCGAGGCAGTCCGCTTGTGCATGCTGGAGAAGGCGCCGGTCCGCGGCGACGGGCCCTTCGAGTCGGAGCGCTCGCTCCGGAAGCTGCTGGAGCCATGGCCGGCGGCCAAGACGCGGGGCCGGTCGTCGCCTTGGGCTTGGGCTTGGGCTTGGGCTTGGGCGTTGATGTTTGCGTTGGCGCGGGAGGATGCTCGCTGTGCTGCACCGGACATGTTGGCGGGCTACATCTGCAGCGAAGGCGCGGGGCCTTGAGGAATTGGTGTGTGCGGTAGCAGGCGATAGTGGGAGAGCTGGTTGTGGGGGAGTGATTTCGGGGAGATGTTGAATGGGAGTTGCTTGTGCCCAATGGCGCGTCGTGAGAAGTACTTGCGTGGGGTTTTGGTCGCGTATAGAGATGTTAGAGTACGTGTGAGTACCATATATATCTATAGTATGTAGATAATCCAGAGACATGAAAGAAAAAAAGAAAGAAATTCAAAATATGATTATATCCAAGATTTTATACCTGATAATTCCTACTTCATCTCTCAATTCACAACATCTTACTTATACCTCATCTCGTCTCGTCCCGTCAACAAAACGGCAGCGCGACCAACTGTGGCGGTGAAGCCCACTGAAATGTGGCGCTCCCTCCAGCTTTAAGGATACAACCCCCTCCCCCCCCCTGACGTAGAGCTCCAGCCTCACCCACCCAGCTTGCTACGTAGGCGGGCTGCTTGCCTAGCAACTTCCCATCAACTCTCCCAAAAGTCCACCCTTCCACCAAAAAGAAGCTCCCAATCTTCCATCCCGCACCTCTGCTAATTAGACCAACCCGCCTCTTTCCACCGTGCTCAATTCGCCAATTCTCGAATCCCATTCGTCGCCCTTCTCGATTCTCTCTCACGCCCGCGTCGCCGCATTCCAACTTTGCCTCGTTTCTCCCAAGTCTTTCACATAGAAAACACCGCCAAGATGTTTATGGCAAGATCCGAATACGGCACGTCCTCCCAACCCCGCCATGCCTTGCCCAGCTAACCTCTTCAGACCGCGGCATCAACACCTTCTCCCCCGAAGGCCGCCTCTTCCAGGTCGAATACTCCCTCGAGGCCATCAAGCTCGGCTCCACGGCCATCGGCGTCGCCACGTCCGAGGGCGTCATCCTGGGCGTCGAGAAGCGCGTCACGTCGACCCTCCTCGAGACGTCGTCGGTCGAGAAGATTGTCGAAATCGACCGCCACATCGGCTGCGCCATGTCGGGCCTCCAGGCCGACGCCCGCTCCATGGTCGAGCACGCCCGCGTCGAGTGCCAGTCGCACGCCTTCAACTACAACGAGCCCCTCCGCGTCGAGTCGTGCACCCAGGCCATCTGCGACCTCGCCCTGCGCTTCGGTGAGGGCGCCGACGGCGAGGAGACCATCATGAGCAGGCCCTTTGGCGTCGCCCTGCTCATCGCCGGCTTCGACGAGGACGGCCCCCAGCTGTTCCACGCGGAGCCCAGCGGCACCTTTTATCGCTACGACGCCAAGGCCATCGGTTCCGGCTCCGAGGGTGCCCAGGCCGAGCTTCAAAACGAGTACCACAAGGTAGACCCCCTCATACAAATATACGTGAGCTCCGTGGCTGACCTGGACCCCCCAAAAAAGTCCTTGACCCTCATAGATGCAGAGACGCTCGTTCTCAAGACGTTGAAGCAAGTCATGGAGGAGAAGCTCGACGCCAAGAACGTGCAGCTGGCGAGCGTCACCCGCGACAAGGGTTTCAGAATATACACAGACGAAGAAATGGCCACCGTCGTGGAGCGGCTGCCAGCCAACTGAGAGAGAAGGGAACTAGAAAGAGCATCGTGGCCGCGGCATGGAACCAACCAATAGAGAGAAACCTGCACCCAAATTCTGACATCGGTCCCGACTCCCGTCTCTGACAACAAGGAGGCGTGGACCCCAAGCCTCTCCACCAGAGGAAGCTGATTGCAAATTGTTCATCATTGAATGTTGACCGTTTATCGACGTGACAGGTTGTAATTATATTCAAGTTACCAACTCCCCTTTCCACAAAATTCAATGTTACAACGACTACACCATAATGCATCTCGCCCGGCCCCCATGCTCCCCATCCCTATATCTATCCAACTATCTAGGGGCTTGCGTACTAATGTTAGGTATCTCAACCTTGGGTGTCTAATGAAACATCACACTCATCACGCATTACATGCACCAATTCCATCATCAAAGACGCCCAGAATTCCCAAAATATCGCTCTCACACATCTCTCGTCGCTCTTTTATCCTTCGTCTTTCAAATCCAAGACTTCCAGGTCGTGTTCGACGCCGATCAGGCCAAGCGCGTAATAAGCACGTTGCGACTTGGCCAAGACCACTCGCCGGTCTTCGCCAGGCTCCAGCTCCTTGATGACGCGGTCGATGCGCCGAGGATTATGCCAAACAGATATAGGAACACCCGTCTCCTCAGTGCGGAGATAATCTGGTCCGCGGCCGAGCTGGGCGGCTTTGACCCAGGCCGACTCACACCCGTCGGCAATTTGCCTCGCAGATTGCCAGCCCGTGAGGCGAGAGATGTTGCGCAGGCGGCGAATGACCCATTGCCGTTGCTCGTTGTCTTGGTACTGCGAAGGGTTAGCCCAATGCCGGGCAATGTGAAGGCTGACGAGTTGAGTGCATACTTCGATAGCAGCTACAAACAAACAGAAACAGCTCTCGATGAAGGCGGCGCTGACGAGAGTTCCGATCTCCGTCATTTGGCTGCAATCATCCGACAAGCCCGCGGCCACACGTCCGATCTTGTTTGAGTATTGGCCAGTTTGTTGTGCCGCCATGCCAGCCGCTTGCATGGCCGCAGGGGCCATATTGGGATGGGTTCGGTGAAGATGGACCATGCCCATGTAGAAGTTCATCCAAACTCCCGCCACTGAGAATGTTCGGTACTGCAACGTCTTTCCAAACGGTGAGACCCTTCGATCCGTGTACTCGGGCCGCAAAGGCTCGAATTCATGTCCGAGAGTGCTCTCGAATGTGTCGAACGCTTCCTTGATGGCTTCCCACTCTTGAAGTGCCGCCTGGTAACTGGCATTGGGATCGGAATCCTCCGCGTCACTCTGTGGTGATGGGTCGCGCGGGGGCGTAAACCCCATGGGCACCTTGAACTGTCCAGTTGTAGGCACAATGCCAGGGAAAGTCGGGGGTGACGGTACTCCGGGGGGAGCAGGTCTACTGCGGAATGCTCTTCTCTTTCGTGCTACATCCTTGGAGGCAAAGTCTGCCAGCCGTCCCAGGAGAAGTATAAGATGGTCGTACGTTCCGTATCTTATTGACCAGTCAGCGTCAAAGGGACGGAACCGAAAGGGGTGGGTGTGGTTCTTACATGGCGTCCAGCCTGGACATTGGTGCCCGAGGAGGGCATTGAGTCCAGTGCTCGTATTCCATGCTTTGATAAGTCAGTTTCTCTGATCGACAGTCGTTGCAGGTGAGACAACTCACAACAACTTGGTGCCGCCCAACATGCTCTGGTATACGTCCATTTTGCAGTACCACCAGTACAAGTCTCGCAAGTTTTCGTACTGGTCGATGTCCCTTTCCGTAACCAAGGCCGACTCTGGTTCAAGAGGCTGGCCTTCGCCAAGACAATAGTCTTCCGCCAAAACGTTATGACCAGAGAGCTTTTGAATGACAGTATAGTCCAGGTCGAGCAGTTTGCTCTGCGTACCAAATCGTAGTCCAGGGAATAATGTGTGCATCTCGCCCCGGGCTTCGGCCTCTTTATGTCTTAGGGCCAGGCGCTTGACGGGAAGGCATCTCCGGGACATTGCGCTCAGGGGCGTCTCGCGCAGGAGGATCCTCGCGCCGAAGAGGTGATTGCACCATTTAGTGTGATCTGATGACCACACCTCAAAATATGCCAGCAACAAGGTAGCTGCCAAGGTTGGGGGCTGTGTTCGTCGTTGTGGCGTTCTGACGTTTCGGGCTATTCTGCGAATCGCGAGGTGGTAATGCTTCATGGCCGCGGTGGGGGGGATCTTTTGCAGCTTTGCGATTTGCAAACTAGCGAGAGCAAGAATGGCGTGAAGAAGGGCGGGATGGTTGAAGGCAATGAGGGGGAAAGTATCTTGACCATGAGTTAGCTTCGGGGCTCGCATGTTTCGTGCAGAACTTACAGCTCCAGAGGTTGTTTGTTCCTTCGAGGGCTGGATCCAGATCGGCCGTGCCATTATCGAAGGGATGTCGTTCATACAGGGACATGCTCGGGCCCGTCACCTGAACGAAATGCATAAATATGGCGACCATCTTCGGATCCTTCAGTTCTTGAATCTGGGCAGTGGCCCTATATTCCGAGAGAATGTCACATCTAGCAAATGTCGAAAAGGCTCGAACTCTTGTTCCATTCATATCCCAGCCCTCATGATACTGCTTCACCAAAGGACCGAGGAATTTTCGAGGATCTTTGGTCTCGTCGTCGGATTCACCCATGGAGGTGTCATCGTCTGGTGGTTCATAGGCCAAAAACTCCTCCTTGACCTCTGCAGGGCGGTTGGGAGCTCCTTCCACCCCATCATCAGTCACAGTCGGATGCCTGACATTCGGGTACGTAGCACTGGCTGGCTGTGTCGGGGGCGAATCGAAATGGTGAGGGCCTTGGTTATGCTCGATCTTCACGTATCCGGCATGGCCCTGCGGAGGTGCCGGGAGGCTGGGCCGAGGAAGGTTGGGTTGCTGATATGGAGGTTGGGCTATCAGGCTCGGATTGAGTTCATATGGGACGGCCGCGGGCCGCGCTTGGTTATAAGGCGCAAAAGACGGTTGAGGCTGTTCCTGGTGGTCATATGAAGGGGGCTTGGGCGCAATGATGGGCAACGGCGCTTGGGTCGCAGACTTGCCGTGAATCTGGCCGAGAAGATGGGAGCCCGGGGGATACAGAGCCGGGCCATAGGCAGCGCCCTGAATAGCCCCCATGGGGTCCTTGAAGATGACTCGCTGGTTGTAGCCCTCGCATTGTCGTTTGGATTTGATGCAGTTGTTGCACGTCGGCCTGCCCTCGTCGCACTTGATGCGTCTCTTGCGGCAGGCTTTTTGCCGAATGGGCTCGATTAGCATTGGCGCGCAACAGATGGGCTGGTCAGGACAGAGAGGGAAGAAAGGTCCAACTTACTCAGGCATCCTGTCTTCGTTCTCCTACGAACGTTTGTCTTCTTGCGAGGAGGGTCGTCGTTGCCATTTTCATCCGGCTGCTGGGATGAGGCGGATGGCGGTAGTGGCTGGTGAGCTTTTGGGGCTGTGGTGGTAGCTCCAGGTTCCCGTTCCATGATGAGGAAGGATTTCAAGTCTCAATGATGCACCAAACAAACTCGATTGGGCGGGCAAACATAGTGCCTCCTGACGCAGAGCGTCAAGACGGGGGATGGAGCTTATAAGCTAAGTCCCGCGGCCCACCACGACGGGATGGAGCGGAGAATCGAGACTCTCTGGATGTGTCGGGGGAACGACGGGGATTGTGACAGGAAGACGGTGAGGAGGAAGGGCGGGACGAATGGAAATTATGGCCGAGACAAGAGAGGATATTTGAAAGAGCAAAACAAAAGAGGCAGACGATATAAGCAAGAGGTCAGAGAGAGACAGTAAGGGAATACAGATTAATGGATTGATGTCGGCTTAAGAACCAGGAGGAGATGGGGCGAGAGAGACGCAGGGAGAGCGGAGAGGAGCGAGACAGCGGCGACCAAAAAAGATGGCTCTTGTCTATCAGGAAGCTTCCTCGAGGGACTGAAACATGGTGGTGTAACTCGAGGATTCGGCGGTTTACCAAATCAGATCGGAGGCCGGCCCTAGGTCAAGGGGGGATCACCAGTACTTTGTACGAAGCAGAGAAAAGAGGTAGAAGCAGGCAAGCAAGGGTCGAGGACGATGATGGAGTGTGAGCGAGTTGAGGGCGAGTGTGTGTGAGTGTGTGCGTCTCGTGTGTCTTGGTCTCCTTCTTCGTTCTCAACCAAGAGCGGGTCGCATTTCCAAGGAACCCAGGTTCCGGAAAGTAATGCGTCCGGTACGTATTCGTACTTGCGATGCAATTGCTGGTGTACAAGGAGATGGAGGGATCTGGTATCGTCGTCTAGGGAGTAGGTATCCGTGCGATAGAGGAGGAGAGGGGGGAGGGGGGGGAGGAGAGCTGTTCTTCAGTGCGAGAAACAGCTTCAAAGCTCCCAGGCCACTACGACGTAGTATGATGTAGCCACGGCGGGATGATTGAGGAGAGCGAGAGTTGGCCGCAGAAAGCCTAGCGGATGGGGTAGGTGTAAAGGCCGATTGTTTGAACTGCACCCGGACCTGGGAACCGCGACAGGTGGAGCTGAAGAGAGGGCGGCAATTGGTAAATAAGGGTCTGAGGAAGGGATCAAACCCCCGTAGCTTGTCTCCGTCGGCTCGTTCCAGTTCACAGTTCAGCTGTTGTGTGCGTGTCGAGGTAATTTAGCCCAAGGCTAGAGAGATGCGGCCGGGGTTCGAGTGGGGAGTTGGGTGGAGTTGTTGGAGATGGATGATGGGGGGTGCAAGTGAGCAAAACGGTCGACCAAAAAGCAAGTCGGATGAGGACGACTCGGCAGTGATTTTATTGCCGGTGGCGGTGGTGGAGGGGAGGAGGATGAAGGAGGAAGATATCGAGAACGTCTGATGAGAGAGGGGGATGAGAAAAATGGGGGATGAAGAATCACTAAATAAACGGAAGGAACTGGGGAGCACTAATTAAAGGTACGGTGCTAGGCAGGAACCTTGAGCTTGAGGTTGAGAGGGAAGGAACCACTGAGATCTGAAGATGCCCGGATGCAGAGTCGGTGATGGGGGTGGAGGACAGCAAAGACAGCGTGGGTTCTTCCATCGTACCTGCCCGAGTAAACTCAACTGGCAGTATCAGCCAATAGGTAAGTTACGTACTAACCATATAGGTTTTTTTTTTTCATCCATACGAATTCTCAACGTATGCTCCCACTGGCAATCCTCACAACCCAAGGAAAGAAAGAGAGAGAAAAAAAGAAAAGAAAAAAAAAAA
>JAMQMW010000652.1:44225-60543 GCA_024115155.1 Thelonectria blattea
ATCAGAGATGGTGGGTGATACTAAAGACTCCACTAGACAAGGGTCCATGTGCGATGGCACTGCAAGTCTGCAAGCCATAACATGATCAAGGAAGGAGAGCGAGGGCCAGAAGAGAGGGGTCGTCTTTTTTTCCTTCTCCCTCCTTCTCTCCTTTTCTTTCCCTGGGTGGCTTGTCGGCACCTGAGTGGCTCAGTTCGATCCCTCTCCCTTATAAACTTTCTTTGCTTTTTGCATATGCATTCACGGCTCGATTTAATTAGCCACCTTCGAGCATGAAACACATCATCAAAGGGGCAACCCGTTGGGCTTGGCCATTGGGTCATGACAACTTCACCCACCTTCATCCCGTCCGAACAAGGTACCCGATAACGGTGGCCTAACCACTCTATTCATAGATCTGCATACCGAGTACGGACACTATTCGTAGACTCCGTGATCATCGGCACTCGTGCACAACGACAGAGGTATCCGTATGCACTCTTCGTTTGTCGTACTCGGCGCAATCCGGTGCTGTATCAACACCAGAACCCAGAGAGGACACCAGCAAAACCCGTTGACACTGGCACATCGCCCAAGGGTTACAGGAGCCAAGGCCCTAAAGTTGGGGTTACTTTGGTTACCAAAACGCCTGGGCATGCGGAGAGACAAAGTCCTACCCAACCGGCGAGAGTGGTCTCTGTTTCCCACGCTGGGCTTGCGATTCATCAGACGGACCCTGGCAAGTTACGAACGCGCATGCGTTGCGTATCGACGCCATGGGACGGGCTGGATGGGCCCAGGTTGCATATTGCAGATGGATAGCATGGCACTTGGTGCCGTGTTACCCATCCTTGGCTGATATCACGCACACACACAAGTGGATGGATGAGCCGCCTCTCGTCTTCGTCCCGCTCCTCAACTCTCTCTCTCTGTATCTCTCTCTCTCTCCTCTGCTCGAGAGAAGAGACACCCCAATCTTCTCATTCCAAATACACCAGATCCGTGACCTGGGCATTCGAGTTCATCTCCTCCCTCCCTGCCGGCAACAACTCAACAAACTTGTCCAGGGGTCCCAAGTACCGCAATGATCTAAACGTTTAGTGGAAGTTCGGTAATTAGTCCGCCCGGCGTGCCGTCGACGTCAATCGTGACAAGCAGCCTAATCCGCCGCCTCAACCTTATCCCCCGCCGAGGTTCGAAGTCACCTCATGAGCAATCACTGACAGAGCTAAGGATGCGCCGATCAGCCAGCCTCGTTGGGCCGAGCCATGCCTCATCAATCATCAAACAATAGAAACAAAGGGAACCGTGCCGAAACGCCTTTCTACCGCTTCACCGGCGCGTCCCTCGGACCCTTCTCGGGGACCCTCTCGGGGCAGGAGCCTTCCATTGTTCGGAGTCCCGCCTAACTGCCTACACCTTCCTGCTCCGGAGCCGCCGAAGGACTGCCAGAAAACCTTAAAAAAATCCCTTCATCTCATCATATTCAATCGCCTCGTTACACCGTTATCGAGGCATGTGAATTCGTCATCTGCGTATTTCTATTCAGACAATTCAATCAATCAATACATTTCCATCTCCACAACCACCGATACTACCACACAACTTCAACCCGTGGCTCCTTTAATCTCCATCCACCTCGCTAGCTGCCTGGCCTTTTCTCGACCTTGTGCTCCCTCACCCTACAGCCTACTGCTTACAGCCAGCAACCAACATCCCACGCTTCCTCCAAGAGGCAGTTGGCTGACTTCTGCTTACGTCCAGGTTTCTTGTCGTGTAACTCACAGCCATCGTACAGTGTGTTGCACATACCTCGCCTCTCGACTCATCCTCCCTGGCCGCATGTCATGTCTCTTGTTGCGGTACGAAAACCATTGAGCAAGATGAAGAGGAAATAAAAGATGCACCGCCCTTTGCGGAACCGGCGGCAACGAAAAGGCCGGCACCCTCCCCTTTGTCGGATCTTTGCCTCATCGCCAGCCTGTGGAGGGGTAGTATCCAATTTCCCCAGCTCATCCGTGAGGATGCCTCCCGCCCAAACGGAGTTCAGAGTGACCCAGAAACCCCTCCACCAAGGCAAGCCACAATGTCGTGAACCTGCAGGTTTGCTGCCGAGGCGCCGTTGCCCTGCTGCGGGGGGGGAAATGCGCTCACGCAAGTCCACGTCTCCCTCGACAAGCTGTCGACTTGTTGTCAGGGCTACCGGGACGGCATCTGAGACTCGTCGAGTCTGCTCTCTCCTGTTTCATTCGGTTCGTGTTCGGCTGTTGCTGTGGCATGCGGCCTGGTTTTTTTACTGCCCCAGCTGTCCGTCTCGTCTTTAGGAGGCTACGAGGACGAGGGTGCTGCCCATCATCAAGTCCTCTGTGTCCCACGAGTACGAGCCGTCTTGTCTACCCAACATAGCACAAGGGGGCACAGCATTCAGCTTGTCTGATAACTGGTTGTGTCGAGGTTACGGGAGCCTCGTCATCCATGCTTGAGCAGTCCTCGATCGGCCATCGAGCTTGGGGAAGTTTCTTCCCCATTAACGGTTTTGCTGATCGTCTGGGACACGCGTCCAGTCGTTGACGACCACTTCAGCCACGGCTGCATTTTAAGTCAAGGAGGCATCTATCCGGCAACTTTCACGATTGGACCGCCATCGGATGCCGGTACGAATATAGATCCAAACATAGCTTGAGAGTCGCAGTCACCACTCGTGTTCGGGCAAACGTACAGTCAGCGGTTGCTTTACGGGAAACCGCGCCGACGTTCCGGGATCTTGCATCAAGGCTCAGCTCCATCATCTTCCTCGAACGATACTGATCAGCGAGGCCGTTTACAACGTGGCGGCCTCATCAGGACATCTCGCCACTGGCTCTGTGCCGCTAACTTAGCCACTCATCCTAGGAACTTCCCGTTGCTTTTAATACGACGGACCGTTTTCTACTACATCCATGCCGACAATCAACGCAGTGTTATTAGTCATTAGCCCTGATACCATTCGCTCATGGACCTTCTGCAGGCGACCGCACTGCCTGGTTCGTACAGGCTCCAGCAATAGTCACGCGGATCGGGATCTTCTCAGGGCGAGCCAACCAATCGTCATATGAGAAGCAGCCATTGGCCAAGACGGCACCACGCATGTGCAGAACCGCGTGTCATCTCGGTGCGGTCTTGCCTCCGTACGTGCAGCTTCGATTGCAACATCTCTGGCACGCCCCTCGCCCTGTGATTCATTCGGGATGGCTGGTACTCCAATGCTGCTTTACCACATCTTTCTCCTCAATTGCCACTCCGTGGGTAGGGAGTTCAAGACATAAAGTAAGTAGTCATTCTGCACGACAACGGGTGTACAGCTTCCTTTTCTCGTCAACCCGCCACCATTACCCGTCCTCCCAGTGTCATGGATTTGACCCCGGTCCCGCGGGGAGAGCGGCCCTTTGATGCAGCAACGGCTAGGTGCGTCTCTGGTGACGTTTGATTTGTTTATTCAGGATCCCTGACAGAGAGGCAGGGAGGCAGGCCACTTCCCAGTGCTGCGAAGACCTTCGTTCGTGCCATCTCGGATGTATGTGCCATGAGATCCGGTCCCACGACTGGCGAGTTGGGAATCATGGCCGAGTACCGGCAACCCAGGCCAGGCTCAACGCCGACCCGTTCGGAGATGGGCAATGTTTCAACGTGCAGTCGCCAGGGAAGCATGCCCGATGTTTGTCAACTCGACACGGCGGTACATATCAGAAGCGCATCGAACTGTCTCTGGGACCATGACTACATGCCCCCATCATGATGGCGTGAGACGACAGCCGCCAGAAACACCATATGGGCATCTGAAAGAACACGGCCGTCACATTGTTCGAGCCAAAAGGCATGGCAGCCGAGTACAAGCATATTGTCGATGACCAGCCCAGTGTCTCACCGGGCAGCATCGAGGAGCTGACGATAGACACTCGGTACCTGCCCACTACTCCAGGGGTAATCAGTACGTCTTGCGCACCTTGACGTCCTCGGCAGGCTTTTCCTATGATGTTGCTCTCTTGGAGCGCCGCTGGTGTCACCCATGTCGTCAAGTCTGCCAGCCTTTGCAGCTGAAGCTGAAGCTGTCACGAAAACTTTGTTAATAGAGCTTATTGCTACCTATTGTGGGAAGGAGGGTTTTGGAGGCGTGAGGGAAGGAGCCCCGGCGTGTATATAACTGAGCGTTTAGGCTCAATAATCTTTTCAAGATACCATTTTGGGTGTTTTCTACCGATCCATTCGTCATTTCTAGTATACCTTAAGTTAGATAAACTTTTAATGAAACATATTCAGAGCTTCGAGTGTGAGCGGCAGGGCATGAAGGGGGGCTCGGAATATGCCGCACGTCGATATGCGGCGATAGACCACACGATTACCGATCATCGGGTGAGATGGCCGAGTTGGTTATGGCGTCAGGTTAAGGTTACCTTAATTCCCTAAGATTCCTGATGGAGCAATCCTCCTGGGTTCGAGTCCCAGTCTCATCAATTTCTTTTTTTGACCTTTTTTATTTTTCGTTTTTGTGTGCTTTTTTCGCCTTGCGAGAAAATCTTCATGGGAGGAGGTTGTTTCTTAGGCCAAGCGCCAAAGCACGGACCGTGCATTCCGTCCAAGCTAATTAAGTACGATTACCATATCGGGACTGGGGAAAAATTCGTCCAGCAACAAGAAAAAAAAAGTTCATTCTCGGCATCAACCAGACCCTTTCATATCCAAACATTCTCACAACACACAAGACTCGTTTCCAAAACGAAGTGAACAGAAAAAGAGGGAAACGGAATGTTCGCCGTCCCCGGATGGTCCGTCTCCTCGGACGCGCTCAAGGCCGAGCAGCCAGGCGCCAAAAGCAACGCCGCCGCCGCCCCGGGCGCAAAGTCGAGAAAGCGCAAGCGTGCTGGCGCAGCGCAGACTGTTGATGCTTCTACCGTCTCGGACCTGTGGGAATCGGTCATCGAGGGGAAGGAGAAGAAGAAGAGCGAGGAGCCCGCTCAGAAGAAGGGGGATCAGTCTGCCAAGCGGCAGAAGAAGCAGAAGAAGAAGGATGGGAAGGGCGATGTGAAGAAGGGCGATGATGACGTCGAGACCAAGGCTGAGGCGGAAGATGAGACGCCGGTCAAGGTGAAGAAGGACAAGAAGGACAAGAAGAAGCAGAAGCAGAAACAAAAGGAAGACCCTTCGTCAGAGACTCCCGGATCAGAACCACCAGCAAAGACCGACACCGTCGCAAAACCCGCCGCACAACCACCATCCCTCCCTCCCGCTCCCCCCAAACTCACCCCCCTCCAAGCCTCCATGAGAGAAAAGCTCATCTCGGCGCGCTTCCGCCACCTCAACGAAACCCTCTACACCAAGCCCTCGGACGAAGCCTTTGGCATCTTCCAAGAATCCCCCGAGATGTTCGCCGAGTACCACGAGGGCTTCCGTCGCCAAGTCAAGGTCTGGCCCGAGAACCCCGTCGACAGCTTCCTCGCCGACATCCGCGCCCGCGCCCGCGTCCGCCCCGCCAAGCAACGCCCCGGAACCGCTCCCCTGCCTCTCGCGAAGACGGTGCTCCCCCGGACGAGCCAGGAGTGCACCATCGCCGACCTCGGGTGCGGCGACGCGCGCATCGCCGAGGCGCTGAGCGGCGAGGGGAAGAAGCTCAAGGTGGTCGTCAAGAGCTTCGATCTGCAAAGCCCGAGCCCACTCGTCACAAAGGCGGACATTGCGAACCTGCCCCTCGCAGACGGGTCCGTCAACGTGGCCATCTTCTGCCTCGCCCTCATGGGCACCAACTGGGTCGACTTCGTCGAGGAGGCCTACCGCGTTCTGCACTGGAAGGGCGAACTCTGGGTCGCCGAGATCAAGAGCCGCTTCGCCCCCGCGAGATCCAAGAACGCCCCCGTCACCCACAGCGTCGGCAACCGCAAAAAGGTCCCGGCCAAGAAGGCCGCGGGTAAAGGCGAGGCCAACGCCGCCCACGAGCAGGACCTGGCCGTCGAGGTGGACGGCATGGAGGACCGACGTCGCGAGACCGACGTCTCGGCCTTTGTCGAGGTGCTCAAGGCGCGCGGCTTCGTCCTCCAGGGCGACCGCGAGGCCATCGACCTTTCCAACAAGATGTTCGTCAAGATGCACTTCATCAAGGGAGCGTCGCCCACAAAGGGCAAGGGCGTCAAGCCCCAGGAGGCACCGAGGGGGAAGCAGCGCATCATCCGCAAGATCGACCCGGTTGACGAGGAGCCCGAGATCAACGAGGCTGCCGTCCTGAAGCCATGCGTCTACAAGATCCGATGAGCCATCTCTTCTTCGTCACATCCAGTCGACTCAGAAAAAACACCGCATATCCTACAACACATACCATGTCTACGAATATAGAATAGGGGGGGTCTCTTAAAAGTAATACCATGCAAGCAATTTGGGCTTCAAATATAACACATCCGCGTGTCACCGGGCTGAGCCAGTCTCTATACTCCCTTCCGCAACGCGTCGTGGAGAGTCAGCGTCTAAGTTGTCACCTTCTTGCGCCAAACCCATTACCCTTTCGTACCTATGTATTCCAATCCCTTGGTCGTGTAAATCGTCAAGCCTTGCACGTCTTCTACGTCACGTCTCCCCAAAGTAAATACTGCAAGCCACGTTTATGTCTCCGTTAGAGGCAACCAGGAGCTCCATGGCAGACGCACTTGGCACCCCCATGGCAATTAGCCTCTCGACCATTTCATTCGTGATGACGGCGGTTGGTGGGTTTGGCGGGACTGGCTCGCCTCGTTCGTTAACGATCGGCTGTTGCTGATCTGGGCCTCGAACGGGCTGTTGAGTCTGTTGCTGGGACGATTGCTGCTGCTGAGTCTGTTGTTGCGTCTGTTGCGTCTGTTGAGTTTGTGGCGGAAAGATGGTTCCTGACTGTTGTCCCACAGAGGTTCCCGACGGTCCAGCAACAGTTGGCTCTTCTGGAGCCTCGGCATCCCTAGGAATATCTGCTTCTCCCAAAAAGGGAACCGATTGACCCTGAATAGTGAGTTGGTCTTTGCCGAGATCGATGGTAGCCTGGAATCTCTTGAGCATGTCCAGGCCAAGCAGCAAGTCAACCGACTTGCCCTCCATAACCGTGAAACTGCAGGGCAAGTGCAGCTTTCCGATCTTGAGTTGCGCCGAGTGAACACGTCCGAGGATGTTAGCCGTTCCGACGCCACGAGCCACACCGGCAAATCTCGTGTCGACCAATCTCATGATGTTACACGTCTCGGCGCAAGCCGGAGACATGATAGTGGCTTGGGCACCGGAATCTACCAAGGCCTTGACTCTGTGCCCATTCACTTCCACATCGAGGTAGAGCATGTGGACTCGTCCGAAAACTAATCTCGTTAGTCGCAATCATCACGACATAAAGGTACGTGTAAAACGAACCTTCGGGGTTGTACTCCATGGCATTCTGCAAATTCTCCATGACTCGTTCCTGTCGGATCATCTCTTCGATCTTTTTCTGATATTCCTCGTTGTAAGGATCTTGATTCAATTGGTTGATCTCTCTTTGTCTCTCTCGGTGTTCTCTCTGTTCACGTTCCTGGTTCTCTCGGAAGATGCGCTGGAATTCGGCGGGGTTGTTAACAGCCGCTGCTAATTGGGGGAGTTGAGCCCGAAGGTTGGCCATTGCTGCTGGATCTTCGAGAAGACCGATTCGAAGGAGCTCGGGATCCGGAGACGGCTGGGCCTGGGTCTGAGCCTGAGTCTGGGACTGGTTGCTGGCCTGAGCCGCAGGAGCAGCGGGTTGAGGGGCGGTGACGGCAGGTCTGGGTTGTCGTGGTCTACGAACATGCACTGCGAGCACTTCGTTCTCCGATACACCCAGCTGCTCCAAGGTCCTCGAGTGGTCGGTGACGAGTCGACCGCCGTAGTAGATTTGCTGTGAGGCCACGGGAATATTCGACTCGGCTTCGAGGGAGAGTTGGACGGTTTCGAAGGTCATGTCGGGAAAGAGCTCGAGCGTGATGAGCGAGTCCTGATCCCCAGTACCTTCGAATATACTGAAGGTAACGCGCCTAGTTGCCGAGGATTGGTCTAGTCAGCACTGCTACGAAACTCGGCTGGCGGGGTCTGCTATATATCAAGGCTCACATGATGGGCAGAATCGAAGTCTCAGGTTTCCAGAGGTTGTTGGGATTGAAACAGCCGGTCGCGTTGAGAAGGGAGATGATGGACCTGGAGAGTCGATCGGCCGAAGAAGCTTAGGCTATGTGGCGTGCCGAGGAAGCTTTCGGAGAGTCCAGGCAGAGGCAACTGGAAGAGGGGAGAAGGAGAAGGAAAGGGGACCAAAGAGGCAGCTTCCTTGCCTTTGCGTAAGGTCCTTGGGCAAAGTCGAGCTTGTGAATGGAAGTCGAGGTAGAGGAAGTAGTGGAAAGAAAGGGAGAAAAGGCAAGTGAGTGGGGGAGAGCTAGGTCGTGACGCGGATACTAGAGCCGCTCGCTTTTTGGGAAAAAGATGGAGTTGTGAACTGACGGGCCCTGGAAGCGACGACAACGGGGATGGGAGGTTGGTTTTGAACTAGCCCAGTACTTTCACGCAAGACCGCTGGCACCTGCAGACGGAAGAGGCAGCGTACAGTACGCAGGACAACGGTAATGCGGTTTGGCACGGTACAGTGCAGGTACCGTCAAGTCCCGGGAGAAGGGCAACAACGGGGGGAAAGGGTATTTGGGCCGGGCTGGGGAAACCTGGAGGATTTGGAGAGAATGGACGGAAGCATCAAACATGGGGTGAAAGGCGAGGAGAGAGCAACAAGGGATGGAGCGGTCAGACGACGGTTCGGCAGTTAATAAGTTCGAATAAGGGGCGAATGCGGACGGGATGGAAGTGAAGCAAAGCTCCAATCTATCCGTGGCCACCTCAGGCAGGAAGGCCGTGTTGGCAGTGTGCAGTTGCAGTTACCTTATTCGTAACGATGCATGTCTCCTGCCATCCGAGGGAAGCCTGGAGGTGCTGGAACAGGCTGGACGGTGGAGGGGCAAAAATGGTGTGGGTTTTAGTGGGGTCGGTCGGTGGAAGCGGCGGTGACGACAAGGCCTTTGAGAGTCCCGTCGTTGGAAGCTCTTTCCAGACTCCATCCCACAGACTCCCACAGACTCCCAGGCGGACAGGGAGAGAGAGAGGTTGCTTCCAGGTTGCCCGCAGCGAGGTCTGGGGGAGGGTTTACCTGGAACGCCAGCCATCTCAGCGTCCCTTGGGCTGATTGGTCGTCGCCCCCCAGCTTTTGCACAGCTGCCACGGTCCTTCCCCACCGAATGCTGCAAGCTGCACCTGATCAGGTACCTCTTACAGGAAGTGGAAGGCACGAATCCACATGGTGCCGTACAGTAATTTGCGCACGGTACGAAGTATTCGCGGGCCTTGTGAGCAAGCAACTTGGAAGTTGCGACTGAATTGGAGCTCTTGCGGGCACACCCGCGAGCGAGGACGAGGGCACCTGCAACCTCCAGTGCTCTGCTCCTGCCTCAACTCCGGGCCGTTGTTTTCTCTCCTCACTTCGGCCCTCCCACCTCTTGTTTGTCAGCTGACATACATACCACACATGGCCGGTTGCCTAGCCATCTCTCCAATTGTCTCGGACGGTTTGATTCCTGTCTTACGGGGGTTGAAATGTGATGCCGTCGAAGCCCACCGAACCCCGTCGAAAACGCTCTGCCGCTGTGGGTTTGCCGCAGTTCGATGGCTTATCAGGGAGGCTGATTGCGGCAGGACGCTAACATGATGACGAGTACAGCCAGTCGGATGGAAGCCTGTCCGCGTTTCTCTCCGGCCGACGGGTGCTGGACAGGGCCTTTGTTGATGGCAGCAGGCCTCGTCCGGGGCAAAGCTCAACGACGTTCAAGCGGCCACGGCCCAGGATCGACATTCTTTCAAACCCCGCTCGCCGCTGAGTCGAAGGCAGGCAGACGGACAGGCAGGCAGGCAAGACTCGTTCAACCTAGACTCGAGGCAACGCTGACGGCAAAGCATCGAGGCGGCCAGGATGGTCTGGCGGCTGGCCTCGTCCATCGAGCTTGAGCTTGAGGTGGGATCGTCACGGCGAGCCGCTGCACCAAGGGACGGCCTGATCCAGAGCCCGTAAGGGATCCAATGATGAATGGACCACGGTGCAGCATGATCTCCTCGTTGGTTTGGTGCTCCTTTGTGGCGTTATGAAGCGCCCTTTCGCACTCGCCAAGATTGACCCTGTGATAATGCGAGACTCTCATTTCTGACATACATGCATATTGCAACTGCCTCGGTGGGCAAATGTGTCCAGGATGGTGTGCCCATTGGTGACTTGTCTCCAAGGCTACTGTGACCGGTGAAGGCTTTGCAGGACTGCCTGCATGAAGTGCAGGGGGATTTGATTACTTCGGATTGAGTCATCGGATGCAACAAAACAAATTGGGATGATTACGTTTCAAAGTGAGAGAAGTTGTCGTCGGACTTGTCGACATATGAAGGGGCGGCGTGTTGCTTGCTGACGTGCTGCGTTGATGGGTTTTACACGGTTCAATTGCAAACGGTTCTATGGATGTCGGGCAGTTTTGCAATGCTGCTGCAGTGGCACCACTGTGGCAGTTTGCAGTGCCGGTGTCCGTACCTACGGTAATAATGCGTCAACAACCTGAGGCAAAGAAAAAAGGCTTCAGGTTCAATGGAAGTCGGACGTTCCATTTCCAGTTGGAAGGCGCTGGTGGGTGACTATGGCTTCTTCCTGCCCCCCGAGTGAAAGCTAAAATGCGGGAAATCACCGTCTTCCCCAGAGAAATGAGATCATGGCTACGATGGCCGTCACCAACCTCAGGTTTACAGGACAGAGTATTCGTACACTTCTCAAAAATGATCAACTCCTCCCCAAACTCCCTCCCCCGCAAAATCTTCAACAGCTCCCAACAAGCAATTCCCCCTCTTCCTTCCCCCGAAGGTCCCCACAGGCCCATCTCGGCGCCGTCCACGGTTCCTCCATCGTCCATGGTCCGATCGGGGCCCGTGGTTCCACTTGGAATTGGCTTCTGATCGTCCAATACTTCCCGTCCCGTGACCCGATATCGTGAAGACGGTCCGTGATTCACTGACTCAAATCTTGCTCAGTCTAGTTTGACCCAGAGACCATGGCAATGCAGCTCTTCGCAACAACACCAATCTAGGAGCCCTTCCACGAACCGCCTGTCGAGATACCACCACACCACGAGCGAGCCGGGTCCAGGAGGCACTGACCAGTCAAGATACTCAACTGCACGACATCATTACCCAAGTTGGCCCTGCACCTCCCTGGCTGCACCCAACTTACCCCCTTACAGCTCACGCCAGCCAGCAAGCATGGAGCCCAAAAACGAATTCGCCACGGCTGCTCGTAGCATCATTTTCCAAGGCGCCGAATCACCTGAGCAGGACGAGTACCAGGATGCCG
Source organism: Thelonectria blattea (assembly GCA_024115155.1). NCBI lineage: Eukaryota > Fungi > Ascomycota > Sordariomycetes > Hypocreales > Nectriaceae > Thelonectria > Thelonectria blattea. Next base: position 55,609 of record JAMQMW010000652.1, read on the forward strand.
TTGCCATCGATGACTCCTGCGACGCAGACGAGGAGATGGTGACGAGGGAAAGGAACATTGCCCAGCTGAGGATCCAGAAGCGAACCTCCGAGGCCGGCATGTTGAAGAAGGTCATCCCCTTCCATTGGGCTCCCATGCTCTCTCCCTTGACCGAGAACGACATCGACACCTGCCTGACGCTAGAGACCGCTGCCATGTCCGACCCAACCCATCGGGCATCAAGAGAGAAGGTATCCACGAGTAGCCCGCCGTTGGAACGGCTGACTGATGTATCCCCCAGATAGAGTACCGCATTAGGAAATCTGGAGCCGTCTGCTACGCGCTGTTCAACACGTACAGGCCGGATGACGCCAAGGACTGGCAAATCGCAACGCTGGAGCACAGCCGGCCAGTCGAAGGTGGCCGGAGTGATCATGCCAAACATGTCATGTTTGCTCACATTCTGGCCACCCTTGGGACGCATCAGGTCGTGACTGATGCCGATATGGCCTTGCCCGATAACTGGCGAGACCCTGCAGCCTGCAAGACGTCAACCGTCGGTCACCAGTCTTCCGGCCGAACGATATGTCTTCATTCCCTGGCTGTGTGCCCCGAGGTTCAGGGGGTTGGCATCGGAAAGACGGCCATGAAATCCTACCTCCAGCTCATGAACGAGTCTGGAATGGCAGATCGCGTTGCTTTGATCTGCCAACCGGTAGGTTACGCGCTGCACCCCAGCTTGTGGATGTTTATACTAATCGTGTAGTACTCGGTTGAGTTCTACCACGGCTTCGGGTTCAGAGATCTTGGCCCAAGCACAGAAGCCCTTGCTGGCCAAGGTTGGCGTGCCATGGTAAGGCGAAACGTGTCTCCCGCGTGTACCGCACAGAGTCTAACCCAGCGCCAGGTTTTGGATCTCGGAGGACCCAAGCAGAAGCTCAGGGAAGAGCCTACCAAAGTTAAGCTATCTTCTTAGGTGCCTAGCAGTCGAGGTTTGTCGTACAAGTATGCGATTCGTCCTTCATAGGGCCTCCTCTTGACCGGGTATGATGGACGCCTGACGAAATTTCACTTCATTCCGTTATAGATGGGCCATCAAAAACGACCTCCCATAGTGTGGATGGTTCTATCTATCTATTGGCCATTTTGATAATAATAAACTTGAAGAACTTGAGTGATGTTGGACCACCAGATCTTAGAGTGCATAATCTATCTGCCTTAGTAGGTACACCAGAGCAAATAAAACGGCACGATGTCCCTCATTCTCTATCCCGAACAGCATTTGTAACTCCGATTCCATTGAACAGCCCTAGGTACATTCCTAGGGGATCCATTCCCTCGTATTCACGACCAATTTTTTAAGAATGGGACCGTATCCAAGATCAACCGGTCCCTGTAACCCCGTCCGAGCTCTGTCTAATCAGTGGCCTTGTACTTTTGGCGGTACTCCTCGGTTCGCTTAATGTCCTCTGCCGAAGCGAAGCTCTTTGCGCCCTCGATGATATCATCCAGGGTCAAGATGGCAAAGATGGGGATGCCGTACTCCTTGCGCAGCTCGCCAATGGCGCTGGGACCGGGCTTGGTCTCGTCGCCGTCCTGAGCGGGCAACTTCTCCATGCGGTCGAGGGCAACGGCAATGCCAACGACGATGCCGCCCTCCTTTCGGATCTTGTCAATGGCCTCTCGCTTGGCGGTGCCGGCCGTGATGACGTCGTCGACGATGAGGCAGCGCTTTCCCTTGAGGGCCGCGCCGACAATGTTTCCGCCCTCGCCGTGGTCCTTTGCCTCCTTGCGGTCGAACGAGTAGGACACGGAGTCGAGGGTGCTCGGGTCCAGGCGGCCGAGCTCGACGGCGATGGTGGCGGCGAGCGGGATGCCCTTGTAGGCCGGGCCGAAGACGATGTCGAACTCGAGACCCGAGCGGCGGGCGTCGACGATGGCCTGGGCAAAGGCCGAGGCGATGGCGGCGGCCAGGCGAGTCGTGTGGAAGAGCCCCGCGTTGAAGAAGTAAGGGGAGATGCGCTTCGACTTGAGCTCGAAGCTGCCGAACTTGAGGACGCCGCCCGAGATGGCGGCCTGGAGGAAGTCCTTTTTGTAGGGGGCGAGTTGGGTCATTGTTGTGGTCGGTGGGGTTCGATTTGTATAAGGTAGGTATGTAAAGTACTGTTAATGGAAGGTCAATTTGTTAAACAATCTTCTCTCCCTCCAGTCGTCGAAGCCATCCAATGGTGGGGTTCCGCGGGGTGGATGAAAATTGAGCACCTCAATTGCCCCTCCCGGAAATTCTCTTATCGCGCTTATCGATTACCCACCAAACTCCACCTTTGTCCTCACTGGTTCGAAAAAAAAAATATTCGTTGCGCCGCCGCATTTCTGTCAAACTCCTCCCAGAGTCTACAGAAGACACCGACATATTCCCACCAAAATCTACCGCCGAGTCGCCCATCATGAAGACGACCTGGAAGGACATCCCCCCCGTCCCGACTCAGCAGGAGTTCCTGGACATTGTGCTGAGCAGGACCCAGCGCAAGCTGCCCACCCAGATTCGCGCCGGCTTCCAAATCAGCCGTATTCGAGGTTCGCATTGCAGACAGACAGACCCAATTATGCCTTCACCGTCACTAACCAGTTTTTTTTTCTTCCCAACCCTCCAGCCTTTTACACCCGAAAAGTCAAGTTCACCCAGGAGACCTTCTCCGAGAAATTCGGCGCCATCCTCGAGAGCTTCCCCCGGCTTCAGGACATTCACCCGTTCCACAAGGACCTGCTCAACACGCTCTACGATGCCGACCACTTCCGAATCGCCCTCGGCCAGTTGTCGACGGCCAAGCACCTGATCGAGACCATCTCCCGCGACTACGTGCGCCTCCTCAAGTACGGCCAGTCGCTGTACCAGTGCAAGCAGCTCAAGCGCGCCGCCCTGGGCCGCATGGCCACGCTCATCAAGCGCCTCAAGGACCCTCTGATGTACCTCGACCAGGTGCGCCAGCATTTGGGCCGTCTGCCTTCCATCGATCCCAACACCCGAACCCTGGTCATCTGCGGGTATCCCAACGTCGGGAAGTCGAGCTTCCTCAAGAGCGTCACCCGCGCCGACGTCGATGTCCAGCCTTATGCCTTTACCACCAAGAGCTTGTTCGTCGGTCACTTCGACTACAAGTACCTGCGCTTCCAGGCCATTGATACTCCCGGTATCCTCGACCACCCGCTCGAGGAGATGAACACGATTGAGATGCAGAGGTAAGCGGTGTCAGATCGATGGAGTACGTGACGCATCCTAACAATATCTAGTATCACTGCCATTGCTCATTTGAGGTCCGCCATCATGTACTTTATGGATCTGTCGGAGCAGTGCGGCTACACTGTCACGTCCCAGATCCAGCTCTTCAAGAGCATCAAGCCCCTCTTCGCCAACAAGCTCGTCTTCATCGTCATCAACAAGATCGACGTCACCCGCCCCGAGGATCTCGAGGCCGAGACCCAGGCTGAACTCCAGAGCCTCCTCAAGTCCGGCGAGGTGGAGATGCTCCAGCTTTCCTGCAACACCCAGGAGGGCGTCCAGGAGGTCAAGAATGCCGCCTGCGAGCGCCTGATCGCCGACCGAGTGAACCAGAAGCTCAAGGCCGGAACCAGCGCCAGCGGTTCCATCGGCGGCCGGTTGGCCGACGTCATGTCGCGAATCCACGTCGCGCAGCCCATGGGCGGCAAGACGCTCGAGACGTTCATTCCCGAGGGCGTCAAGGACCGCAAGAAGTACGACAAGGAGGACCCCGAGCGCCGAAAGCTCGCCCGCGACGTCGAGGGAGAGAACGGCGGCGCCGGCGTCTTCAACGTCGACATGCGCGCCGATTACATGCTCGCCAACGACGAGTGGAAGTACGACAAGATCCCCGAGGTCTTTGACGGCAAGAACGTCTACGACTTTGTCGACCCGGACATCGAGGCCAAGCTCGCGGCTCTCGAGGAAGAGGAGGAGAAGCTCGAGGCGGAGGGATTCTACGAGTCGGACGAGGACATCGAGGACGACGAGGAAGCCGAGGTGATGCGCAAGGCGGAGCTGATCCGCGAGAAGCAGCAGCTCATCCGCAACGAAGCGCGCATGAAGAAGCGTCTCAAGAACCAGGCCATCATCCCCCGCAAGTCCCTCAAGAAGAACCTGTCCGAGTTCGAGGACGCCCTCGACGCCCTCGGCGTGGACACGACAGAGATTGCCCAGCGCGCCCGGTCAAAGTCGCGCCCCCGCGGCCGGTCCCTGTCCCGCAGCCGCATGGGCACCGAGGATCCGGACGCCATGGACGTGGACCGCAGCCGCAGCCAGACGCCCCGCGACCGCGCCCGCTCCAAGAGCCGCGCCCCCATCACCAACCGCCGCGATGACGGCGTCCAGGACGACATGACGCGGTCCAAGGCCGATCGCATCGCCAAGCTGAACCAGAAGCGCATGAACCGCATGGCGAGACAGGGCGAGGCCGATCGTCATACCAGCGCCTCCCTGACCAAGCATCTCGTAAGTGCCCTTCTCATATACACGCAGCAATGGCCACTAACATTCATATCTCCAGGTCGCCGGAAAGCGTGGCATGGGCAAGACCCAACGTCGTTAAAAACAGCCTACAGCAAAAAGGGAAAAAAGAAGAGATTGTCAGAAGAAAAAAAGTACTGGCCTTTGTTTTTTACCTCCTTGGGTCACGGGTTTCCTCGGGAGTTCTGGGCGTATGGGCATGGATTCATTCTTTTCATCAGTTGACGGAGGGGGGTAGAGACAAGGAAAAGGGGGTGAAAGAAGGAGCAACAACTCTCTCAGTCTTGCTGGAACCATTATGAGCAGGCAGGCTTTGGGCCGAAGATGGCTCGAGTACTTGTTTTTTTTGCTTCGGATGTCGAGTCTATGATGCTAAACGGATCGCGCAAATTTCGAAATTTCGTTTTCGTCTCGCAGAGTTTTTTGCGTTCAGA
>JAMQMW010000654.1:0-23255 GCA_024115155.1 Thelonectria blattea
ACCTCTGTAACTATGCCTATCACTCCATCCAGTCCAATTTCTTCCTTGGATCGCGGTCCAATATGCCAGGTGATCGTCAAGTCGCCATCTTGCGGGAGAGCGATTTATCTTGAAGAAATGGAGAATAAATGGAAAGGAAAAGTAAATACTCGCAGGGACAACTTCTATTGGACAGGAGGCTGCCAAGAGAGACGCCATTGTCTCAGGGTTGAGCCTCCGGTACTTATCTCATCGTCTCCGTAATCAGTGCCACCTCGCCTCTTTTCTTGCGTCTGCCAAGGTCCAGTCCTCATAATTCTCTTCATGGGATCGTCAGTAATTCCAAGCCACTTCCTTTTCCGTTAACTCCTAATGCCCAACAACGCCTGAAAGATGTAGTAATAGTCTCGTTTGCACCTTGGGTACGACCTTCAATCACTTTCTCTCTCGAGAATAATAACATACCAAAGTAAAAGCTCTTAGTCACAGTGATGCCTCCATATCCACGTGTGAGGGGGTATGCCTGGGAAGTATCTTAATGAGGGAGAGAGATGGCATCGTCAATCAGAAACTTGGACTCGTTCGTCCCAACCTTATGCCTCATTGCCTGCAGTCTCTCTCAAGTGGAGAGCCGTGTCAAGACCCTCATCCGTCCCAAGTTGTTTCGTTTCAAGCCTTGCTGACGAATAGAGTCCTGGTCGCTTCAATTGTTTCGCTGACTACATTACGTAGTACGTACCCTAACAATCGAATGACCTGCTTGAAGTACCTAGGTAGCGTTCATCTTGGACTAATTGAAGTCTTAGATATGCCAGCTTCAAGAACAACATTTGGTGCCGAGTTCTTGAACAGTGAGACAGCCTTTCGCATTACGTTGTTGCTTCCATTCGGTTTCGCAATAGGGGCAACTGAGTGTCCTCCCTCTGCGCACTCAACTCGTTGCCCAATCCTCTGTGAGCCACAAATAATCCGTTTGAGATTACGCCGGTTTCTAGCACCATTGAATGATTTGTGTCAATGTTCTACTCGCTATCGCAGGCGACGGTCTCTGTGAACACTGCTGGTAAGTACTGCATTTCTCGACGTAGAAGGCAGGAACTTCTCATCCGCCACTTACATGACAGAGAGAGCAGATATAATTTGACACATTATTGTAAATCTCCTGCTAAGGTATATACCCTATAGAGTGTATTTTCCCAACATGCCAAAGGGCGACGCTTCCAGTTCTACCTGCCGCTTTCATCGATTCAGCTCCAAGGCACTTACCCTACAGTGGCGTAGAATCTCGCGTGATTATCTCCCTCCATCACCTTTTCCTGTAAGTTTTACAGTAGCTTCAAGAAGTACTCATAACAACCTCGGCTGTAGTATTAAGTTTCATGCAAGTGATATACAAGTTCTCATAGCTAACTTAGCGCACAGTAAAAGAAGTTAGTACTCCCCTATCCGACCCTGGGAGTGACGCGCTGTCACTAACACCGCCGAGTTGTCCCTTGTCACTCCCGCTACTAACAATATGCTCCTTTGAGCCCCATGCCGTCTCATTCAAGTCCTCCTCGCCCGGGCGTGCTCGTGAACCCCCCTTCTTCTTCAAGCTCTCAAGTCGATAGCCTTGACTGTCTCCCAGACCTGGTGTCCGACTGCCACCCTTGGAGCTGGTGACGCTCTTTTCGATGAAGCGCTTGACTAGAGGATAGACCATGGGCATGTTGGTGAGGACGAAGCTCACGAAAGATTCGCGGACCGACCAGTAGCCAGACTGTGCCGGGTCGGTGTTTCCTTTCTGGAAGGAAGACGTTAGCTTACAGTTGACCCCAACTAGGCCCATACGCTTTCAAGATGAGATGTGTGGTTGCTTACTGTGAGGATGGAAACAGCCCGCAGGATTCCAAAAGTCATCTCCAAGAAACCGCCGCTAAACATGATCAAGATGACAAACTTCTTGCGCCAAGGCATCCTAGCCTTCCACACCATCTGAGACGAGTAAGTCAGTGACCCATAGCGGACCGCGGCCATGTGCGGACCGGACCGAGTGCGTGGAAATGTGTGCATACCGGGAGAGGAATCGCCATGAGATAAAAGTCGGTGATGGTATTCATAGTCATGACATAGATGGTCTGGATATAGGAAATCGCGGGCAAGCACGAGTCTAGGCGAAATCAATGAGCGAAGTCCGCAATACTCGCATGGGCTGAACTTACTTTGCGGCTCGGGATCAATCTGCCATTGCCTCTCAAATGGGATGCATTTGAGAAATGCCACCATAAGGCAGGAGACGTACGTGATGGGCATAACAAAGCCACCCCAATAGACAACGCGTTTAGCTGAGCGGACGCCTTCGCTGGAAGTCTAAGTGTCAGAGCACCAAGCAATAAGAAATGCGGAGAGGGAACGCACGTCAAACGACTGTAGTAAATAATCCAGTAGCCCTTCAACAGCCAAAGCAGGGTCATGTATAGCAGCAGCCCGATAACATGCGTCTTGGAGCCATTGGTACGAAGCTGCCATTCCGGGTTGTCGGGGTCTTGTCGCAATGCTTTCCGTTGCTCGGGCGTTATGCCGTTGTTCGCGAGACCTTTCCAGTACGCGACGACGAAGTAGGCTGCTACCGATTCGGCCGTGTAGACTAGCTTCAAGATGGCATCAACTTGCATGTTAGATACAATGAGCGTGTTTTTTGCGGCAATGGTGAAACTTACCGTCGCCAGGAGCATGAGGACGTCGTCCCACTGGATTCGCCGACCAAAAGATGAAAACTGGCTGTAGTACCGAAGTCCGACAACGAGGTACGCTGCGCCCTGGAGACCCCAAACTTCCTGAATGAAGGCGTTGGCTGCTCTTTGCTGCTCCGCTGGGGTGGCCATGGTGGACTATTCTCCCTCCTCGGGCGATTTTCAGCAGTCCAGGCGTGACTTCGTGGTGGACATTAGGAAATAAAGGCCATTTGAACGGGTTCAAAAGAGTGCGAGGTGCTGCCGGGAAGAGATTTCCGAGGTTTTATGAAGAAGGTTGGTCAAGTCAAAGCGGGACTAAAAATAGGGAATAAGAAACAGGGACAACGACTCTCTAACAGCTCCGACTTGTGCAGGTTCTAGGTCCCTATCTTGATGCCGTTACATTGCATGCCGATCCAGGGGTGCCCAAAGCAAATCTAGCTGGGATGGCAACGACGGGAACAGTCTGCCGGAGACCCTATGCCAGTAAATTGTCTCACCCTTTAACAGTGCCACCATTCCCCCGCGTCGGATCGACGTTATTATATTGAACCGTTCTTGGTGAGCTACTCGCAATACGATGAGTCTCACGCTGTCGGAAGGTTGTACGTAGTAAGGGCAGGGTGGTAGCAGCTGTAGGTGACGCGTATGCCAACTGACAGACATCCCAATTACCGGCAGCGTTGCAACCCAGAATTCTCCGTCTCGAGACCGGATGCCAAGTCTTGGATGTAATGCCTCAAGCAGGGTAGTGTTTAAGGGTGACACGACCGCTGAACTTGGCGTGATCTGCACGTTTTCGCGCGAATTCCCTCTTAAAGCTCCGGCTACACCTAATATACCTAGGCATCCAAGTATCTTGACTCGAGCTCCTTCGCTTACAATGGTCGAGAATGCACTACGACTCCTCGTGATGGGACGATGTTACGGTCAAGCGGCGGAGCTATCGTGCCTTGGACTTGGCCTGACTGGAGTCTGGATGCCCCCATTCAAGCAATGGAAAACCCAAGCGAGGAAGATGGACAAGTCTACCGTCGCTCAGCTGCATCGCGTGCGTCGTGGGTCCCAATATGTACTCGTGTGGAAGAATCGTGAACCGGCCAGCGGCCAGCCATGCGTGGCGGCCTACACGGTGTGGCGTTGCTTAGTTACCTCGGGGCGCAAATAGCGCATTGCGGAGGAGATATTCGCAAGGGTACAATGGCGCCTCAAAAACTAAAGGGGTTGGTCCTCTGCTTGTTGGTTGGGACTCTGAATGTACTCGGTCTCCTCGACAATGGCGTAGGATTTCGACAATGGTGTAGGATTTCTATGATGGCGTAGGATTCCGAGAAGATACCTTTGGAATCAAATATGGCTTCCATTATGTATATAGAACGGGCCAGTGATTTTGAAGCCGCAAGCTAGTCTCGATATGAGAAATGATCTTCTGAAATAAAGTTTTCCTCTGCAAAGGTCCCCTGTTAGCTCAGCTGGGAACTCCCTCCCGAGACCATTGACCGTTGCCTTTGTCCTTGTCAGGGGTCGCGTTGCATTGCTAGGGAATTTGCCGACGCGAAGAGTAGTGAGATGAATGCAGATCTCTTTACTTCTAGGCTCTTCTCTTCCACGCGATATAACGCTGTTTGTTATGCTTGACATGACAGACTCTCTGATTGATCATATTTCACTCGAAGAATCCCCCCTCTTTATCTGATATCGATCTGCTCCAGCATGGTGAATCCCTGCCACCGAATACCGGTACTTGCGTGGGGGGTAGCATTTAGGCGGAGTCGCCCAGCCCCGGCTTCAGCGGCCGCCGAAAGCAACAGTCGGGGATAGACATTGAGGCCCGGGGTCCAAGAGCCCCGACCGTTTCCCCCTATGCACGAAGTAGGTACGCTAATGCAGCTTCCAAGGGTTGAAGACGGCGCAGGTAAGACCTATGCGTGTTTTGGAAACAATACCGGGAGAACTGATGGCTCGGCTCGAGTAAATGATTCAGGGCAAGACGCCCATTGTAACCTAGTGTTGGCTGTAGACTGTAGTTGCGGAAATGATCAGCATCTTTCTCCCCGTGTTGTCTCGGCTCCCTGCTGCTCCCAATTCTGATACTTGGAACCCCTCTTCTTCCTTCCGTAGAAGTCTTTACTACACTTTCCGACGCCGTCGTGCTCAGTTTCGACAAGAAACCTGCAAAGCGAAGCACTACTCACTCATCTGAGAGACCGAAAACACCATGGCCGATGAAAAGATTCCAGAGAGCAATGTCGACGTGTAAGCTAACCGATCCTGATGCAACTTGCTTACTGCGTCCTTCCACACCGAGAGCTAGTTACATGCTGACCTTTGTCAAGGCTCATCGTTGGCGCCGGTCCCGCTGGGTAAGAAACATACCGTCCCCGATAGCCATCCATTCCTCTTCTTCTTCTTTTCAGCTTCCACTCTCAGCACAAAGCGGACGTCCCAATCTGACCATGTTGTGCCATGTAGGCTAATGGCGGCTGCCTGGATGGCACACTGTGGCGTCAAGGCCCGGATCGTGGATAAGCGGAGCACCAAGATCTTCTGCGGCCAGGCCGACGGGCTGCAATGTCGTAGCCTCGAGATCTTGGACAGTTTTGGGTTTGGTGACCGTGTGTGGAAGGAAGCCAACCATATGATTGAGGTAGGTACAACGTGCTTTGGCTGTCATGCTTGATATTCCGTACCTACCTATACTAACGAATTCGATAGATTTGCATGTGGGTGCGTACACCCTTCAACTATCACGTATGATCAAGTCAAACTCACACCTCCGACTAGAACCCCGGATCAGACGGCGTAATCCGTCGCTCCGACCGCATCCCAGACACCATCGTCGGTTTATCCCGCTTCCAGCAGATCGTCCTGCACCAGGGCCGTATGGAACGCTTCTTCCTCGACAACATCAAGAAGTACTCCAAAGACGGCATCAAAGTCGAGCGAGCCACACTACCCGAGTCGTTGCACATTGACGAATCCAAGCTCGAAACTCCCGACGCTCACCCCGTCACAGTAAAGCTACGTCGCCTGACAGACGAGGAGGCGACGCCCGCCCAGCACGTCACGGGCAGCAAAACACAGGCCTCGGATGGACTCTTCCGCAGCAACCTAGTGTTTGGCGATGAGGAAGAGCAGCATCTTCTCGGTGGCCAGAACCAGACACAAGGCGGTGACGTCGAAGTAGTTCACGCCAAGTACCTCGTTGGCTGCGACGGAGCTCGGAGCTGGGTCCGTCGACAAATCGGCCTCGAGCTGCAGGGCGAGGCAACCGATTTCATCTGGGGCGTCATGGATATCATTCCCAAGACTGACTTCCCGGACATTCGCATGCGGTGCGCCATTCACTCGGCCGAGAGCGGCAGTCTCATGATTATCCCGCGAGAGAACAAGCTGGTCCGTCTGTACATCCAGCTCAAGGAGGTGACTACCGATGCGTCCGGTCGCGCGGATCGGTCCAAGATCAGCCCGGACATCATCTTCAAGGCGGCACAGAACATTATTCGCCCGTATAAGCTCGACTACGAGTACTGCGACTGGTGGACGGCGTACCAGGTACGGGTGACGCTTCAAACTCTTTGGCTTATGATGTTTGCTCACCGTGTTTGTGTTATTCCAGATTGGCCAGCGTGTCGGCACGGCCTTTGACGTCCACGAACGCGTCTTCCTCGCCGGCGATGCCGTCCACACGCACTCGCCAAAGGCCGGCCAGGGCATGAACGTGTCCATGCAGGACTCGCACAATCTGGGGTGGAAGCTCGCCTTGGTGGTCAAGGGCATCGCCAAACCCAGCATCCTCAAGACGTACCAGAGCGAGCGTCGCCGCGTAGCTCAGGATCTGATCGAGTTTGACCACCGCTTCAGTCGCTTGTTCTCGGGCCGTCCGGCCAAGGACGTCATGGACGAAGAAGGCGTCAGCATGGACGTCTTCAAGGACGCCTTTGAAAAGGGCAACCTGTTTGCGTCTGGTCTTTCGGTCAACTACGGCCCGAGCAACATCGTCGCCAAGGCGGGAGACCCCTTGGCTCAGGCCGATGGTGTCAAGGTGGTCGAGCCGCCTGGCCTGTCTCTCACCCAGGAGGCCTTTGTCGAGAAGCAGCAGCTTGCCACTGGTCTCCCCGTCGGCATGCGCTTCAACAGCTTCAAGGTGCTCAACCAGGCGTGCGCTCGTCCGTACCACTTCCAGGAGCGCCTCAAGTCGGACGGGAGGTTTCGCATCGTGGTATTCGCGGGTGACATCCTCGATCCTGCTCAAAAGACCCGTATCGACGTCTTTTGCGCACTACTAGACAACCCGAACAGCTTCCTACACCGCGTCACACCCGCAGGGGCCAAGATTGACAGTGTCATCGAGGTGCTCACCATCCACTCCTCCAAGCGTCGGGAGACGGAACTCCTTCGAGATTTCCCACCCATTTTGCGTCCGTACGATGAACAGGTCGGTTATGACTACGAAAAGGTGCACGTTGATGACGAGAGCTACCACGAAGGCTACGGCGATGCGTACAAGAATTACGGCGTGGAAAGGAAACGAGGCTGCGTCGTCGCCGTGCGGCCTGACCAGTATGTCGGTTGGGTCGGCAACTTGGAGGACTTTGATGACCTGTCCAAGTATTTCGAAGGATGTCTTATTATGAAGGATGGGTCCCTCGGTAGAGCGAATGGCAACAGTAGTGTGCCATTGCGTTAAGCTTAGTATGAGTCGTCCTGGCGATATCGCTGGGCAGGACTTCAAGTCATGTGGCTGCTTGCAATCAGGCTGGGGCGCTTTTGTCGCAGATAGTACCTATTCGCCACATAACGCCATGAGCGTAGTTGAGTACGATAGGTCAGGAACGGACCTTCCAAAATCACTAGTTTATAAATGCCTACGTGAACGGGGATCCCTCCGACGGACAAGTCGGGATCATCGCGATAGAAATCATGTCTGTAAGCTCGAGGATAACGTACGAAGCAATATTGAGAGAGGAAATATGCGATGAGATTCGGTGCGCGCTGACAGAGCATGGGTGGGATAACTGTGTCTTGGTTTCACATTCGTAAGTACCATTCCCAAAAGTGACTCGTTCCCCTGCAGAGTGACATTGGAGGGTCAAGGTAGGGAAGCGTGGTAGCCGCTCAACTCTGCAGCTCAGAGATCTCACGAAAGACTGGCCCGTCTTATCTATTGACCCCATGTCTCTTCTACTTCACATACTTGATGTGGCTTATAAGTTGGTATGCGAACTCGGACCCTAGTTCAAGGACATTGGCTAGTTGAAACACTCTAGATATGCCACAGGCCAAGTCAACCAAACGCGCATTTAATATCCTATTTTGGTTCCAAGAGTATATCTCTCACGCCCGATTCCGCCGCTCATCCTGGGGCCGAGAACTTATTGTGGAAGGAGGACATCCAGGATCGTCCGGCGACCGTGGTCTTGGCCGGCAAAGACAGCGTGATCAACACAAAAGCGATTCGGGCGTACTTGAAAGGATAGACAATTGGGCTTTGGAAACTGCAGATTTGATGGCTCTCGGGCGGAAAGATGGTGGGTTGGACGTAATTTGGTTTCAACATCTGGACCATGGTTTGGTTTTTGATGAGAAGATGGTAAGAAGCAGGCTGGTTGAAATTGTCTGGGCCTTTTGTAAATAGTAGCCCGGCATAGTTCGTTCGAATTATCGGTAGCTGCAGGTCGAAAATGGGCTTACCAATCGTAATAGTCAGGTTCTTTCGCTCTGCACCAAAATTGACTGTTGATCACTTGTAAGAAATCTGCCTAATCCTCTTGCCCTCAGCGACCCCAAGCTTACGACCAATTGGAACAGGTGTCGGAGAGAGTGGTCAATTCCGATGTAGTAGGCGCAGAGAAAGGATGGCTGGCCTCAAAGGTACGCCGTGCATGATCCCATGCAGACAACAAAGGCGTCTCGTGTCATATAACGAGAGTATAATAGGGCATACTTCTTCCAGAGCTGACTGAAGAGATCAGTGCGGGTGCCCATATCAAGGGAGTTGTAGGAAAAGTAGCCTGGGCAGCATGTTGGAAGACACGAAATTTTAGTGACCCAAGAGACGGAATATATCTTACGTAGCCTCGAAGAAGATATGATATCCATATAGAAAAAACCATGACGCCGTACATACTCACTTTCCCCTTTGAAAGAGTGGGATTCGACCGCTTGAGAGCAAGCCTTGATGGGATCTTGGCGGGTAGAAGGGTGAGAGTGCAAGTAGACGTCGAGGAAGGAGGCCTATTTGAAGGGACCAAGGAGCGAGCCGTTCAGATGAAGTGGCCAACAATGCCACAATAGGTAATACATGGTCACAGAAACCGATTTACCTGGCGTTCAGGTCGCTTAGGCACGCGAAGAGAGGAGGCAGAACTAATCAAGCCAGCCTATTCATTCTTTTCAATGTAGCGGTGCGGACCAAGACTGGGGGAACAATGCGTGGCTCGTAAAGTAATAAACACAAAAAGAAACCAGCATGCACAAAGTAGAGCAACCCTTCATTAAATATGAGAAATACGTTTACGACGTTACGCACTCTGAATACCTACAGGGTTTAGTGTGAGGCTCAAGTTAGTGTGAGGCTCAAGCCAGCTTGCATGACCTTGTGAGATTCAAGGGACCAGGGGAATAAAGTGCGAAATGGAATTTGCACCGGCCATTGGTCTATTCAGAAACTCCCATTCAGCCTCGTGACAGAAAATAAAAAGACAACGTCTAGCAGGCGTGAAGCCTTGAGTGAAAATCTCCTTCTGTTGCCGTTAACCCCTGGTTCCGCTCAACCGACGGCAACTATTGTGCTGCTGCCAATGGCGAGAAGATGCCGAGAAGAGATATGTAAGACGCTATAGGATAGGCTCCCGAAGCACTCGCTCCACCAGCCAGCCTCGAATGCAGACCAGATTACACCACGGCGGCCACGCAGGGGCTTATGCAGGGCTTGGACGCGCCAAGAGAGACCGGTCTGCAGCTCTGCGGCTCCGATCAAATGACACAGTGGCTCGGCTCAATTGGCGTGGGCGGCATGAATTTGATGATTGCGCTGGGATTGATTGGCATTGAAGGCCGGGCGAAGACTCCGAAAGAGCAACCCACGAGCACATCGTACTCGGCACGGGTGATTTACCAGTAACTTTCGGTCAAGCAGGGGACGGATATTGAGACGGACTTGATGCGCCGTCTGTACATACAAAGTACATACGTACGAACGCGACGTCTCGAGATTGAGCTTCGCTGCGGACACCTTGATGAAGAACCAAGTTCCCGTCGACCGAAGTCCCACCTCTCCAGCGACACGTCGGGCGGGAGACGTTTGGTACTTGTTGTTCCATGTACACCATGTATATATGTCGGTACTGTCCAAGCACTTCCAGAGGTACAGCCGTTCTCCCGCAGCCCCTGCCCATGCGATGAGCAGTGCGATCCCTGAGCCCCGGATGAAATCGGGATCGTTTATGAACGGCCAACGAAGCTGTTCGGCGGATTCACTTATATAAAAGCCCCTCCCGAGCGCCTGGTTCCATCCAAAAACCTGCAGTGCAACTGTCCGCTATGGGGACCCCGAACATGCAGCCCAGCCCGACCTTTTGTTGTTTGCGGAGATGTGAGGAGAAACGCGGAGGAAAAACATGGAGAGTCTCCATTTGATGTTTCAAACTGCGGGAGAAAGAAGACTAAAAAAAAACACCGAGACGGCTCTCACCGACAAGGGCCCTTATCAAAGTCATCTCACGTTTTGCTATCCGGCTAATAGCTGGCAACCCCGGCACATGTTCAGATGGTGCTATCGACGGGCAACGATTTCCAGGCCGGCTCAAAAGCCCGATAGCAAACCAACAGGGCGGCGCGGCTCTGGATGGGACCTCGTTGCTGGTAGCGAACTCTCAAAATCTCCGTCCGTGATGGGAAAATCTGGCGACTCGGTGACGAAATGGCCAGAGAACCCACAGTGGAGGTAACGACAACACGTGGTTGCAGGAACCGGCGGCTTGGAGACACAAGACAAAAACACGAGACCGAAATAGCTGCTGGGTCCCTCCCTTTTTCTCACCTTGACAAAGCCGGGGGGAGGGTTCGGAGCCGCCATCAATGTGATTCTCCGTCAGCAGGACAGGGAATAATACTCCGCCCAACAAGAGGCCAAAAAAGAGAGCACAATTTCGCCTTGCCTAGAGTTTCGGAAGTAGGGTCTCTCGGGGAGAACCGGTTCCATCGCACCACGTAGATAGGGACCGCCGGGAGTATAATACCGGTTGTCTATAAAGTATAAAGCAGCCTGGTGGCCAATTCCAGGTTGGCGAGGGGGGAGCCGCAATACCAAAACACTTGATGCCAATTCGCCCAACCACTTACGGATAGCGTCTGGTGATAATGATATCAACAAGCAGCCTATTGAGGACCGGTGCCCTCCGGGCCATGAGGCCGGTCACGCACAACTCGGTCTCGGTGGCACGCTCGGCAGCAGCGGTGACTCAACTCGGGCGTCGCGGCTTCAGCTCCAGCCAGCGATATCTCTGCGCCGGCTGCGTGAGCTCCGGAGTGCAAGCTTGCGCCCGTCACGGCCGGGCTAGCATGGCCACTCCCAGCATCAACGCTAGCAACAACCTGGCAAAGACTGCGGCTTACGCCACGGCCGCGAGCCCTATCATCCCCGCCGACCAATGGGCGCAGGTTCTGGAGCAGACGGGCGGCCGTAAGTGCTTGATTCTCCCGAGGAGCAAGAGGTCAACGGGGCAGGGCTGACACAAAACAGCCGTCGTTTACAAGAAAATCCCCGTCCCCAAGCCGGCTTCGGACGAGGTCCTCATCAACATCAAGTACAGCGGCGTCTGCCACACCGATCTCCACGCCGTCAATGGCGACTGGCCTCTCCCCACCAAGATGCCCCTCGTCGGAGGCCACGAGGGAGCCGGAGTCGTGGTTGCTCGGGGAGAGCTGGTCAAGGACGTCGAGATTGGAGACCACGTGGGCATCAAGTGGCTGCACGGGTCGTGCATGAGCTGCGAGCAGTGCCGCCAGTCCAACGAGTCGCTGTGCTCTTCGGCCGCCCTCTCGGGATACACCGTTGACGGCTCGTTCCAGCAGTACGCCGTTGGAAAGGCCGCCCACGTGGCCCGCATCCCCAAGGACTGCGACCTTGCCGCCGTGGCGCCCATTCTCTGTGCCGGCTTGACCGTCTACAAGGCCCTCAAGTCTTCGGGAGTTCGTCCCGGACAGCACGTGGCCATTGCCGGAGCCGGAGGCGGTCTCGGCGTCTTCGCTATCCAGTATGCAAAGGCCATGGGCCTACACGTGACCGCTCTCGACGGTGGCGAGGAGAAGCGCAAGGTCTGCCTGGAGCTGGGAGCCGATACCTTTGTCGACTTCAAGACGTCGAAAGACACCGTCGCCGACATCCGCAACGCTTCGGGCGGATCGGGACCCGACGCCGTGCTGCTCCTGGCTGCTAGCGAGAAGCCCTTCCAGGAGGCGAGCCAGTACGTCAAGAGCAAGGGAACTATTGTCTGCGTTGGTCTCCCGGCCAATGCCTTTGTCAAGTCGCCTGTTTTCGACACTGTCGTTCGGTAAGTGTCTAGGAGAAACCAATGGGACTTGCGAGGCTAACGACGTGACTTGTAGTGAGATTAGCATCAAGGGAAGCTACGTTGGAAACCGCCAGGATACCGCCGAAGCCATCGACTTTTTCCGGCGGGGCTTCATCAAGGCACCGTACAAGTATGTTTTGTCTGAATGGAACTAAATTTAGGATAACACTAACCGTGAATCTTAGGGTTGTCGGCTTGTCAGAACTCCAGAGCGTGTACGACCTCATGCAGAAAGGGGCCATTGCCGGTCGTTATGTGGTAGATACTAGCAAATAGTGCTCACGCAACTGAACTTGAAATTGTATCAATCTTCGTCTGAGGGGGTCGGAAACTAAGGTCCCGATTCCAAACTGAGCTCAAAAGCAAGCTCGAGCCAATATGGCCATCTATTGACGTGTCCGCGCGGATATGGTTGGTACTGGCGACAACATGAAATCCAAGAAGCAATCAATGTCGTGGACAAATCGTTATTAGAGGCGAATTCAGAATTTCAGACCACATTTTCAAGCCAATTCAACAAAACAGGCTGGCATCCACTGAGTTCATTCATCTGGAGTTTGGGCCTTGCTGAGCAATAGTCGTGATATACAAACGGCTCAAGTTGAGATCCTGTCGCCACATCAGATACCACTTCCAGGCAAATTGCTTGGGTTGATTGATTGTTCGCCTTGACTCTTGTCTGGGCTCTGGAAGGCCGTCGACCAATACGGCTCCCCTGTGGCCGACTTGAGTAGGATTAACATCTGCTCCCTAGGCATCGTGCTACTAGGAATTGGCTTGTGGGAGACTGCTAGACAGCATGAAGTACCTTATATGACGATATTTGTTGTCACGAGTACAGGAATCCCCCGGGGGGGTTTTTAGCAAGAAGGATCAAGAGAATTCTTGCGCGACGCCGAGAAGAGATAGAGCATTGGCGGCGTCATTATATTGAACCGATCTTGGGTTCTTCTGCATAATCGTTAGGTATACACTTTCAGGATGAATACATCCATACACCAGTGTAGGCGGACTAACATTCATTATGCTGCACCTGATCCTCCGATGCACCGGGCCGGGCAATCGAAGTATTCCCCAAGTCCCAATTCATTGCAGCCCAGTCAATGGACTCCATCTGAAAATCCTGCAGAGAAAGCCCAAGAACATCGTCATATGACCCCAGCTCCGAGAATGCCTGGTCATCACACAAGCCCATGTTTAGGGCACAGTTGCCACCCTCACTGCCCATGGCCTCGGATACTGGAATCTCAGTTGATCCCGCTTCCATCGCGTCATGTCGTTGCAGAAGGCTTGGGTTTTCTACGCCCGTCGCTAAACGCTCCCTAATGGACAAGACAATCTGCGGCGGCTCCACGGGGGATTTGGATTCCTTGCACGCCGCCTCGCGGGCCCTCCACGCCTGGAGGACAAAGCTAGAGAGCAATTGGAAGAAACGAAACGTTCCAGATAGCAAGGTCTCGTTGGCGAGGTAGTTGTCGTTGAGGACGTGCCAAGCCTCCGAGGCTTCCACGCTCAGTGGTTGGAAGTCCAGATACTGGGCGACTTGGATGTATCCGACGAAGGGGAAGTAGGAATGAACCATCCAAGCGAAGCCTTTCGTGAGGGACGAGGTCATGAGCTTGGTGTTGCACTCGAGCATGCCGAGGGCGTAGGAAAGTGCGGCTTTCCGTTGACTCTCGGCGCGATGCAGTGGCGTTCCGGCGTATCTGGCGTGGTGTTCCAGGAGACGGAGTTTGGCAATGTTTCCCCGCGTCGTCCAGATGGTCATGAAGTGAAGTGGGTTGTCGGGGTTGCAAGACTTCAGATATTTAGCCTCGATTGTCTTTTCGAAGCCATCCATCTCGCCGCCTTGCGTGTCGAGGCTGCGCCGTGCCGCACCTCCAATGGGTAATAGAGTCGGCGCATAGTAGCCAAGATGGAAGCTTGTTCGGCGGACAAAGTCTCCCAGCTCACTGCGAACCACGGCGAAGAGGGCGTCGGTTGTTTTCCCGTGCAGTTGTGTGCGCTCGTTTGTGTTTATATGAGGGAGATCCGAGTCGTTGATATTCAGGGGAACGCTGCAGTCCCATAGGGGAAGTAACAGAGTAACGTGAAAGTCGGCCATCTCTCCAACGCGAGAATCGAAGAGGATGATTGACCACCAAAGCCGTCGGCGCATTTCGGCTTCGATGGGGGTAGATTTGGCCAAGATGGCTTCGTTATGGATGCCCATGCGTTGCCCAATGCGGACAGCAATACCAAGCATCGAGGACAAGGACTCGGGTGTTGTATTGGGCCGAATCGAGACCTACAAACATGATCAACAAATGGACAGCGCATGCAGCTCAGTGTACATACCAGGTAGAGATACAGCGCGGTCAAACAGTCGCGGCTGGTTGACCGCAGGAAGCGACTGTTCAGCAGCGCTTGTTGACAGCCAAGTTGATACCCTGCCAAAAGATCCGACCTGGACGACGTGAACCTAGCCCAACAATCATCCTCGCCGAGACTCGAGACGGCAGCGCAGTAGATGCCAAACATGAGCGCCTCCAGTTCGGGCCCGATGCTCAGGATGTTCCCTGCGGCTCCGATGATTCGTCCCTGCAGGCTCGGGGTGTGTGTCACTTTGAGCAGCGGGTTGACGTTGTCGAGGTAGACTTGCCACAGTTGGAACACCTGGACGGGCTGGGGGTGCAGAGTGTACATTGCCATGGTCGTCTGGGGCCAACCGAATAGCAGGTGATTGTCGTTCTCAATGGCTTCGTCCCACGCCTTCTTGAATACACTTGGCTGTACGTCGTCATCGGAACGGTCGTCGGCATTCCCGTCACGGATCTATTTTGGCAGTTAATGAATCGAGCGACAATACGGTCCAGGCGGTGGGAGATTCACCTCTTCGCGCATGACGTGGAACATGCGTTTGTCTTGCGAGGCCATGTGACCATTGGCCGTCGGTCCTTCCATGTCGTCTCTACAATCATCCGAGTCCCTCTCGACAGACGCAGAAGACATATTGTCAACTGCCGAACGGGCATGAGACTGCAGCGGCTCGAAATCGACATTGTGCTGTTTGAGGAGACCCTCGCACAGGCGAATATGAGCCATCAAGTCTCTCTCAGGGCGTCTTCGGCGGCGAGGTGCCTGCGTTGTTTGCACACATTGGACCCGGGCCTTGACGCAAGTCGCGCATGGGTAGTTGTGATCGCACTTCACTTTTCGCTGTTGGCAAAGAACACAGGCTAGTAGTCGGCGGGACTTTGATGTTCCAGGTTGGTGGGATTCAGACATGGTGGATGGGAGTTGTGATGGAGGCCAGACAAGAGACAAGAAGCCAGTTGCGAGAGGGATGAGGATTATATCACGTGATGAGACGAGGAATAAACGCGAGAAATACGGTGTTTAGGGGTACCTAATTACAAATACTCTGCGCATTAAATCATTCATGTCGCTCTCGCCTCAAGTTTCAACAACCATCTCTTCCTGAGTGAGTGGTTTCTTTGCCTCCCGCGTACTCTTCCACTCCAGCATGGAAACGCCAAGAAATGCCAAGGCCGTGAGAATGGTTCCAACCTTGAACGTGTCCTGGAGCGCCGCGTTGTACTCCTTGAGAACGGCCGGCCTGAGTTCTTCAGGCAACAGACTGACGAGCTCTGTGGCGCCGCCCGAGGTAATTAGCGATTCGTTAAACCCAGGAACTCCAGCAAGCCACTTTAGGAGCTGGTTGTTCAAGACGCTGGTCCCGATTGGAACCCCGATTCCCCCGCCCAGGAGTTGGCCGAAGAACATGATGGATATCCCAATAGGGACATCCCGCGGTGTCAAAACGGTCTGGGTGGCAATGATGGGTGTCTGCATGGAAAGGCCCATGCCGAATCCAAATACTATCTGATAGCCAATCCAGCGCGAATGGCCTGAGTTGGGTTCGAGCAGAATGAAGAGTCCAGCCCCCGCGGCCATAATCGCAGATCCTAGCATGCCTACTGGTGTGTAGTACCCAAGCTTCTGAGCGATCCCTCCGAAAAGGATAGATGCGACAAGCATTGCCAACATCAAGGGGAGCAGCTTAACGCCAGATGCCACCGCAGAGTCGCCTTTGACGGCCTGGAACCAAACTGGAAGGTAATAGACTGGAGACACGTTTAGCCACCTATAAGATGTAGAGGGAAACGGTTGAAACCTCTATACTCACTGATAACATACATGCCGGCACCGACAAAGGACATTTGCCACAAACCAGCCAAGACACTGCGTTGTCTGAGCAGTCGAGGGGGGATCGTCGCGGTTTTGGGGAGGTTTATCTGGATAGCAACAAAGGAGACGAGCAGAACTGACATGACAGTCAATAACGCGATGACACGGCCGCTATTCCACTGGGGTTTCAATGTTAGCACACCAGGCTTTTCGCCTCCGTGGAAAATGGCTTACTGCATATCTTTGGCCTCCCCACTGAAGTGCCAATACCAAGCAGACGACACCAGGCACGAGGCACAATGTGCCCAAGGGATCCAACTGCCATAGTTTCTCTTTCCACGAGAGGTCGACGGTGTTCGAGTTTGGGACCTTGATGGTGAAGGCCCGGACGACCATGACAAACCCACCAATGGGGAGGTTGATGTAGAAGCACCATCGCCACGTGGTATTAGAGGTGAGTGCACCACCGATCAAGGGCCCCAGGATGATGGCGAGTCCAAAGACGACGCCCAGCAGCCCATTCATTGACGGCTGCTTCTCGAGAGGAACAATGCGGGCAGTCGTGACAACCTGATAGTGTCAGCCAGAAGACACAGTTGATGGCACAAGGGGAGGGGGGAAACTCACACATCCGGCGAGTATCCCAGCGGCACCTACCCCGGCCACCGCTCTCCCAACGATGAACGCTATCGAGGTGGGAGCAGCGCCGCAGATGGCCGAACCAACCTCAAAGAGCAGGATGCTTAGGAGCAGGACCGTTTTAACGTTGTACAGGGAGTAGAATTTTCCGAACATGAGCTGGAAGGCACCGCACGTCATCAGATATGCACTTGCGTACCAGCCAATGTCAGAAATCGATTTGAACTCGTCGGTGATCTCGGGGATAGCCTAGTTACGTTCAATTCAGCCACACTCACTCGCAAACGTGGCCAGATTCTCGTACTGTAGTGATGATGGTTCTGTCCAAAGCAATCAAGAACATGGACATGAGAGAAGTGGTAGTCAGCAGCACAATCGTGGAGAGGGGCTGCTCCTGGAACTTTTCATTGCCCCCATCATTTTTGGGGTCGGCATTGTCAGTGTCACTAGGCATCTCGTGGGAAGATATCTCCTTCAGTGCCGTCTCCCAAGGTGAGGTTGAGGCGTCGGTCTGCATCGAATTTCGGGAGGCCATGGGACGGGCGGTTCGTCCAAAGCGTGCTACGCAAGCAAAGTTATGAATACAAGTTGGAGTCAAGGAATGGAAACGGGGGCGAGTTAGTAGGTCTCTGTTGATTCTCATACAGGTATATCCGACATGGGAATATAATCCGCCTTGTCGGCTTTTATATGAATCATCTGGCATCTGCTCCGGACAGGCCGACCTAACGGGCTTTGCGAAAGACCGACGGACTCAGGGAGGTCCGACAAGTCACGTGGTGATGCTTCTCATTGTCGGAGAATCGGCGCGCACAGTGGCATTTGTCTTAGACAGTCAGTGTTGACCCGAGGCACGAAGTTTCCTGGGCACCTTTAAGTTTCGGTGGTTGTGAATGACACCAGTGACCCCTATTCTATCAGGTAATGTCTTGGCATCGATGGGTGACGTCCATGACTGAATCACTGATAGTCCAGACTATTCACATTACGTCCCCCGGCTCATAGACCAATTCACCGTGTCTCTATTAGGAATGGGAATTATTATCTCACAATGACCCAGTAAACATTCAATAAAAAAAAAGGCCACTGTGAAATGCTCCTCGCCAACTGGTACTGCTACTGTCGACTAGTGCCCCTAGACTCTCCCCAAAGCCTCCCATTTCCGCAGGTCATCCCTCTACCAGGTGCCACGACGGGCCGCTCCAGCCCGGTGACAATGCTGGATGATGGATCGAGATACCCTCGACCAAGGTAACGGCATCTTCATGTTTGCTTGCTTGCATAATGACGGCGTCTCTTTCTTCGCTGCAGTATCGCGCTCTGGGCTCACCGGTGCCACAGAAGCCTCTCCGCGTTGGAAAAAGGAGCGTCCAGGTAACATGTTGAACCCTCCATGTCAATTTAGCCTCTATTAGTCCCTCGCAGTCTACCAAAATCCAATTAAATGTCCAGTCGCACAAAGGAAATTATTAGTTCCAACGGCCGGGCGCTGCCGTCTTCTTCGACCACAGCCCGGCGACATTCCCTCCCGTCCGTACCTATCCTGATTCCTACGAATCCCAAACGATGGCTACCCAATGCCCCTCAGCACGCCTCAATATTAAGGCACTCATCCTCATCTTCGAGCAAAGACAGACGATGCCTGTGCACCTCCTCCGGATGGTTATTGGTCACGGCCTCTGCAAGAAGCGTGGTCATTCCGTCGTCGACTATCGAAATGTTAGAATCACGCTTTTGAGAATTCGTCACACCTTTTCCCTTACAACACTCAAATTTCGTTTGTGCAGGTCCAATCGTCGCTTGGACAACGAATTTGACCTTGATATAGGGCTCCTTTTGCACTGGCCTCTGGTACCATTTCGGATTGACGATTTGATAGTCGCCCTCGGGAACCTGCGAAAGGTCGACTCTCATGGTGACATGTTGCCAGAGCTCTTCTACGATAGGCAACCCTCTTAGGATATGGTCTTGGTATTGGGGGTGAAGCCGTGCTTCTTCTCACCTTTGGCGGCAAGGGGCGACGGGTCGCTCTTGGAGCTCGTCAAAATCTTGACGAGGCAAATTCGGTTTTCGACCAGGGCCTCGAGAGCAAAAGCCGCCGAGTATCCGCGCGTAAAGCTGTTAGATCCACTGACGGGATCTCCCTACAAGGACGTTGAGCATCACGTTTCTCAAAGGATCTTAGTCGATGACATGATGGGGCCAGGTACGAACCCTCTTGACGAACCAATCCACCGAGGGCTGGACCAGTTTCCCGCTGAAAGGACCAGTCGAGATTGCCCGGGTGTCTCGTCCCAACGTCTTTTGCAATGCCTGTAACGGCTCGAGGCGAGCCCGGCAGCAAACGCCAAAAGACGCACGCGCGCGATGGTATAGGGTCACCCGGGGGTGCTGGAGCGCAAAATGCACGAGACCCAAGCAAACAGCGGTACGGGGGTTTTCTGACGAAAGCAATTTGACTCGGGCAAGGGAAGGCTCCTTGGCGCAAAATTGGGAGAGCCGCTGTTGGATGTACGGCGAGCTGCCAAGCCCACCCGAAAGGAGGATGCGGTCCTGTTTGGAATCGAGTGTGAGAATAGGGATATAAAACTTGGGACCGACTTACGGGAGTGGTGTCCAGGCCCGGTTCGGAAGGAAGAAGGGCTGCGTCATCGACAATGCCTGCCAATTCCTCTTCGAGAGCGCCGACTTAAGTATTGAAGAAGGACTTCAGCTGGTCTCTATGTCGGATGCGTCAGCGTGGTAAGTAAGCTGGGAAGGGCGACGACGGTGATGCGAAAAACACTTACACGTTGACGGTGATGGTGGCGTCCGTCACGGAAGGATCGCACCCAGGGATATCGATGGTAACATCCTCCTCTTCGCCGGACCTCCCCAGGCCGCACTTTGCTGCCTGGAATGCTTGGTGTCCTGACATTCGCTTGGCGGTTCGCTCTACACTCCGGTCAAGGGTCTGGGCAATCCCGTTGGCGGCGAGAACCTCCTTGGCGAAATGCTGAAAGGCAAGGTCGATGTACATGGAGCCGATATTGCTGCCTATTGGCACCGAAACTGTTAGGGGAGTTTGGAATGGGTAGAGGGGTCAACTTGCCAATTGTGGCCGCGAGCTCAGTGGCTTCGGATACATCGGTTCTTCTCTCCCGGTTCAACTGCAACAGGCAATAATCCTCGCGAATCGTTAGCCCATGACCAATTCAACCTCACACACCCGAAAACTCACTGCTGTGCCGGCTCCGGCATCGATGAATAGGATTGGTCCATCGTCTCGGTTCTATGGCCATATTAGTGTCATCTTCGTCGGGGGGGGAGAGCTTCTTTACATACCCGAAATAAAGCTTGGTTGTTTAGCAGCTCATGGATAGCAACTGCCTGGGGCTCGGTCAAGTCCACAGCCAAAAGATGGTTGGCGGTTTCTCCGAAGCCAGCATCGGCCGCAAGTCGCTTGAACAGGTCCACGGTGTCAGGGCGCCAGATAGCTAGGACACTAAAATGGAACTGAATCTCGGCCTGGAGCCATTCTCTTTTCAGTGTCTCTCGCAGGGCGGAGTGCTTGGACAAGCACTTGTACAGGCATGTCAAGTAATCGGTGAAGTACCGGCGGACATGGGAAGGAACCGGGTACTCGTTCAGCCTCATCTTGAACCAATCTACCGCCAAGATCGTGACGTCGTTGTCGTTCGCATCGCACTCGAACCCCCAGCTCTGGAGTATGGGCGTGCCGTCGCCGGATGTGTCGTATCTCAGCCGGGTTGGCACTTTGGGGTCCTTGCTGTCCTCCGGCTCCCCGGGCCACGGTCGCAGTATGCTCAGTTCGTTGACTGCCCCAAGCTTGAGCGCATTTGGCTTTTCCCAATACGCCACGGCCGTCCCTGTTTTTAGCAAAGAAGCTTCGGTCAGTCCGTCCTTCATTCTTGGGGACAAAGAGGTCGGTTTGCGTGTGGCTGGGCGCCGGGTGTGAAGTAAGGTAGGATGTTGAGCACTTACCGCTCATGCCGACGTCGATTCCCACAATCAACTCGACCGTGCCCTCCATGATGGCTTGTTGAAGGAGAAGAGAGGAGATGGGAGACTTGTAGGTGAGGAGAAGAGAGAAGAGAGAAGAGGAGGGGAATTTTCTGTATTTACAGCAAATCGATTTGATGTCCCAGCCTTGAGCAGGACTCAGGAGTGACCGTGGACCCATGGATCATCATGCTTGGTCGTGGCGTCGTTTCTTTCTTTTTCCAACCTATTCATGCCCATTCACTGGGGTGATAGGTAACACTAGTTGGGTACATAGTACGCTGGACCGCTGATTCCGTTGATTCTAATTGGTCTGGACTACGGATAGGTGCTCTTTCAAACTTGGCACAAGCCCACATGCGCCTCCGCAGATTGAAAGAGTACGTACTCTGGATCCTTGCGTCGTACGTACGAAGGGAGGCACAGACTACGAATATGTACCGGCACGCATCCGTGATGGTGTCTGGGACTTATTATTTTAAGCAAGGTACCCCTCAAGGACGGATAGGTGCATCCGTAAGAATGTATCCGTAAGGGCCCTAAGAGTAAGGGGGGGGGCAGGTCATCATTCATCAAGGGAATTCACAGCTATAAAGAAAACAAGTTGCGCCCACCATGGCAATCTTTCTCTCCCAACACCTTCTTTCCCAACCGTCATGGCGCTCACCAACTTGCAAAGCCTCGGAATCGGCATCGCCACCGGGTTTCTGGCTGCCCTGGTGCCCGTCATGGTCTTCGCATGGATTCACCGGCGGTCACTGCCGATACCAACCCGCATCACGCCCGCGGCCTTGCCAGATTTCGAGACGTGCATTACCCACGCGCCTCGAATCAGCCGCTGGACCGACGGTAGGGACTGGGGAGGCTGGGTCATGAGTCGGCAACCACTCGACGGACTGACCCTCGAGGAGTTGGTGGGAATCGACTACTCCATCGACCAATGGGTCGAAGACTACGTCCACGCATTGCAGCGTACGCCCAAGCGCCATTACCTCAAGATGAACGAGGTCCAGGAGTCTTACTTCAACGAGGACGAACTTGTGGCCCTCGGCGGCCCGCCCCCCCGGGAGACTTGGGCCGCATTGCTCACCAACCAGAAGACGCGCCTGATGGCCCTGAAGAGGTTCATAGCCCAGGTCGTATTCAAGCTGATTGACCCGTTTTGCCCGCCCGAGGAGACGCTTCTGCCGCCCGAGGTCGTCACCTGTTATCAATACCTGGTAAACAATTCGGAGTGTGGGTGGAAGAAGGGTAAGTTTGAGAACAAATGAAGAAGGCTCGAGGCTGACAGTCATGTGTGGCAGAGATGAGAGTCATTTGGCGAGATACGACACTCCGGATGCTCGAGGCGAAGTTTTGCCTCCTATCGAACCGATTCCGTGGCCTCGGTGAGGATGACCCTCGACACGACAGGATCGAGGCCGTGACTAGAAACCTTTACCGCGTCTTGCGACTTCAGCTTTTGGTCAACATAGGTCGACGTCGAGACTCGAGTATCCAGAATGCAGATCACTATGCGTTGATCCGTCTCCTGTGGGTTATGCGAGGGGCTGCCAACATGGGTTTCGCCCTATTTGCCAGCGGCCACGAGAAATGGGAAGCAGTCTGGGACGGCCTTTTTCGGCACTCCCAGCCGGTATACCGAAGAAGAGCTGGATCGAATGTTTGAGGGTCGCCCGGCAAGGGACGAAGAGCCTGCTCAGTCCGCTCCTCCAGCAGGGGATGGGGACGGGGAGTCGCCAGCTCCTCCAGCGGGGGACGAAGAGCCTGCTCAGTCCGCTCCTCCTCCAGCAGGGGACGAAGAATCGCCAGCTCCTCCTGCGGCGGACAAAGAGCCTGCTCAGCCCACTCCTCCAGCAGGGGACGAAGAGCCGCCAGCTCGCCCCGAACCCGTATCCCAACCTGACGCAGCTTGATCGACCTTGCCCAGCCCTTGCCAACTCCATCGTTATCCCCCATCTCAGGGTTCAGTCTCTTTGTTCACCCCCCCAGTTAAACTCACTGCCCTCTACCTGCTCCAAGGTTGTTCCCCCATCTCAAGTTCAATGTCCTTATTCATCTCCCCCAAGTCAAACTACTCACCTTCATCTTCATCATGATTACCCACTCATGACGACTCATGGCCGTTTCGTTCAAGCAGTATTGCCATCTACATTCTCTCTCACTCCAAACG
>JAMQMW010000659.1:0-23847 GCA_024115155.1 Thelonectria blattea
AAAAAAAAAAAAGAGACGAAACACGGGCTCGGTGCTTAGTGCAGCGAGCAGAGGGAGGAATGTAAGGGAGAGAAAAAAAAAAGAAAAAAAGAAAAAGGCTGGCTCAAGTTCCTCCGTCGTCGGTTCTTCTCGTTTCCACAAGCAACGAGATACGACAAGACTGATTCATCATATGCCACATGTAACCGTACAATCGTCAAAGGTGTTCAGAGCTGAAAAAAGGAAATACGGCCAGAATAAAGAAATCGTGATAGAGCTGACGCAAAGAAAGCCAGGGAATCTAGCTACCAAACATCATGGGTATCCTCGCAAGCTCTTTCGCTCAATGGCAATGGTTTAGAAGTCCCAAAAGTCCTTCTTGGCAGCAGATGCATTGTTTGCCTGCTTTCGGGTAGGGTTTGGCTGCGCGTTCTCGTCCAGCTCGCCATACAACCAGTCACGGTTGGTTCCCTTCTTGCCGCCCATGCCGTCTCCAGCGATGTGAATTTTCGTGTCCTTGGAGGCGTTGTGGTCGGCCTGGTGACCAGGCTTTCGGGTGGGAACAGGCTGCGGGACGGCGTCTTCCTCGCAGGCCAAGAAGTCTCCGTATGTTCCAGCTCTGCCGCCCATGCCGTTCCCGGCAATATGGATGCGGCCCTGTTTAGGCTCCTGGGGAGCAGAGTGGTCGACGGGGTGACCAGGTTTCCGGGTCGGGACGGGCTGAGGAACATCCTCCTCCTCGCAAGCGAGGAAGTCTCCGTTCGTGCCCGATCTGCCGCCCATACCGTTTCCGGATATGCGAATTCGGGCGTCCTTGGGGCCGCTGTGGTCGACTTGGTGGCCGGGCCTGCGGCCGGGAACGGGCACGGGAGCAGCCTCTTCGTCGGCAGCCAGGAAGTCGCGAGCGGTTCCGCTTCGACCACCCATTCCGTTGCCAGCAATGTGAATTCGCTGTTGGCTGGGACCGGTGGCAGCTTCAGGGCCTACGCCGGGCTTGCGGGTGGGCACAGCCTGGGGAGCCTGGACATCCTCGCCGTAGAGCCAGTCACGGTTGGTTCCCTTTCGGCCGCCCATTCCGTCGCCGGCAATGTGAATTCGCGTATCGTCTCCGGGGACATTCTCCTTCTTGGGGGCGGGAGATCGCTCGTAGGAAGACCAGTTGGCATCCATCATTTCAACAGCCTTCTTTCGACCTTCGGGGAGGGGCTGGAAGCGGTCAGGGTGGGCGGGGGAATCGTCGGTGATGTTGAAGTGCGGATCGAAGTCTTTACCGCGGTCCTTGAGGTTGGTGATGTTTCCGAGGGGTCGGTCGAGTCCGGTATCTGGATCTTGCTTGTCAAACAATTGATTCTTATACAAGCCCAGGCCTTCGTTGTGGGTGTAACCTCTCGGCTTTGCGTTGGGGCGTGGAGGCTGGGGAACTCTCTCACCGTCATCTTGGAGCTCGAAGTGGGTCTCGGCGTCGCGTCGGGGCCGAGCGGCAAGATGCACAGGTGTCTCGTTGACGGCATTCTTATCCGTATCCCAGTGGCGGATGTCTTGGGTACGAAGTGTCTTGGACGGCTTGGCCTTCTGAGGAGTCACGAAGTCGTCAAAGGACCATTGGCTGTCGTGCTTGGACTTGGGTCTCTCGTCGAACGACTGGCCCGGCTGGGGGGCGTCCTGGGGATCAGTGCCATCGGCGAAATCAAAGTGAGAGAACTTCTTGGGGTTGGGACGAATCACGCGGTTGCCCTTGGGCTGAGGCGTCTCGACCAGCTCCGACTCCTGCTGACCGTCGAAGATGCGCGAGGGTCTGAAGTTCTTACCCTGGCCGGCCTTGCTGGGCGACATGGATCGGTGGCGGTTCGCGCTCGGGGAACCC
Organism: Thelonectria blattea; assembly: GCA_024115155.1. Taxonomy (NCBI): domain Eukaryota; kingdom Fungi; phylum Ascomycota; class Sordariomycetes; order Hypocreales; family Nectriaceae; genus Thelonectria; species Thelonectria blattea. Next base: position 1,844 of record JAMQMW010000659.1, read on the forward strand.
TCGACCGGCTCGTCGCCTAGAATCTCAGTAAAGGAACGTTGGCGGGGTCGGTTTCCACCATAGGGCGACACCACGCTGGCGGGGAGGGGAGCCTCGATCTCTTCGCGGGGGCCAAACAGTTGGAGAGAGGCATGCGGATCGCGGAGGGCGTTGTTGGAGTTGCCTCGGGTTCGGACGATGGTTTCGTTGTGGCTGAGAGGGGCAGGCTCGAAGCTGCCAGACGACTTGAGACAGGCCTGGATCAAGGCAATCTGCTCCCTGCTGTCCCTAATGGGCCAGTTGCGACCAGACTTGCCAATGACCTCGATCTGCTTGAGAACCGAACCCTGATCCCAGTGGAGGCGGATTTGGGAGATCTTGCCCTCCTCGTCGAAAGACACGAAGTGAGTCTGCGAGTGGAAGAAGAATTAGCCTCGAAGCCCAACATGCAGCGAAGGGTACGGGAAGTCACAAAAACGAACAATTGAGAAATAGGCAACGCGGGAGGAAAGAAAGTTATCATCGAGGCCCGGGAGGTAAGGCCCGCCACCAGTCTCGAAGCCGAGGCCAGTATCGACTTCGACTACAATGACATTTCCGCTGTCAACGATATTGAGAATGTCTTCCTTCTTCTTGGTGACCTGCTTCTGCAGGCCATTGAGATGCTTGATGATCTGGGTAGCCCCGGCAAAGGTCGTGGTCGTGGTCACGTAGTGCAGAGATGCCGTGTCAGCCAGCAGCGACGAGGTTGGCGCAGCCAAAAACTGCTTGTAAGTGGCCGCCATGGCGAACGGGATGAGACGAATGCGACTCGTCGAGGAAGAGTCTTGGTTGGAGTCGTCGACGGCGCAAGAGACGTTGAAGTGGATGAATGAGCAGCGACGAGGCGGCGACGCGAAGCGACGGAGAGCGAAGTGCGACGAAAGCTGGAGGAGCAAAGAGAGAGAGAGCGTGTGAAGTTGGAGAGAGAGTGGGAAAAAAGAGAAGGAAGGACAAGAAGAAGAAGGCGGGAGGATGTTTGAAAACAAGCACGTGGAGTTAGTAGTTGGAGAGATGGGAAGGAGTGCTCGCTCGAACTCTTCGGGGTTGGGCTTCGGAACGAGCTTGGGCTTTTGGGGCCTCTCGGGGTCTTGGAAGAGCGTGACTGGGCGAGGCGAGGAAGAAGAAGGAGGAGGAGGAGAAGGAGGGATGAGGAGGAGGGTGTAAGAAGAGGGTGTGAGAGTGTGCTAACGTGGGCCAGGGGTTGGGAGGGATCTGGGGTGTGGTACCTACGATTTGGTACCCGTCGCGTACCTTTTTTGCGTCGGGACGACTTAAGCTTCTGGTCTTACTTGCTGGTGCTTGCCGCAGATGCAGGTGTATCCGTACAGTAGAGGGGAAACAGCCAATGGGCCATCTCAGAAGGCAAGGAGAGAATAACGAGCCCTGAGTCGTCCGATGCAAGTCGTTTACGAAACAGGGCGGGAACGCCATCAAGGATCAATTCTATATCCTCCGCAACCATGTTCCCTGACGACGTTTTGGACTGCAAACCATGGACAAAGGAAAACCCTGCAAAAATAAAAGGCACACACGGATGCGAAGTTTGCGAGGCGGTAAAAGGCACATTCCTCCAGAGAAACAATTCTTCTGTGCTTTATATTACTTACAGCCATACTCCGTATGTGCCCAGTGCTTGCATGTGGCCGGCCAGAAGCTCGCGTGAAGCTAGCAATCTTCCCCTGGATCGTGCTGGGAGAGAGGACGGGCCAGGTACTTCACCCGCAGGTACCATCCACTTCAGAGCGCAAAAGGCAGGACGGACGAGTTGAGCTCGAGGCCGCCGCATTCATCCCGTCCCCTCCTTCGCCCCTTGACTTATAAATTGTTCTCGAAGCTGGGAGAGGCGGGAAACCCCATTAATTGATTGCGTTTGCCATTTTCCCTGTTTTGTTTTGTTTTGTTTGGTTTGCTTATTAGCCCAGTGACGGAAGCATTCGAGTGGATGAGACCCTCCAGACTGCTTGCGGCTGGTGATGCCGCCAAAAAGGTTGACATGTCACAAGATTTGCCCGGGCATGATCATTCAATCTTCATCTGCTATTTCATGTCAACGACGTACATATCAGTGATGCTATATCCCGAATGAGGCAAGGCCCAGACACGGGTCTCTCCTCCACGCGGCCAGCTCATACGGAACTCGGAGCACTGAAGCAGCTATCGAGGAGGAGCGACCTCCAGGAGACTTGAGCTCCAGGCTCCACCGTGTTTCATCGTCTTGACGCCATTCCCGCTTGGGTCTAACCACGCCTCATGCCCGCTTCCAAATTCTCGTTCTCGTCCAAGCCTTGTCTCCATTTCGAACCGATCCGCCATGAGACAGACCCGGAAGAAGAGAACGGCTGCTGAAAACAACCACTGTCCAACTGAGCGACAGGAATAAATGCCCTCCATATTAATCGACGGCATGGACCACGTGCACCAGAGGTACGGCTGACTGACAAGCAAATTCCTGGAACTGGAGCGGCCCGGTCCTGTTGCAGACTGAGTTCAGGGCGAGCTAATTCGATAGAGTTGCCGGTGACCGAGACGGAACATTTCTGATCCCATGGAGTTCCCTGCATCGTGGTGAAGACATGCCCATGACTTTATCGTTGGGGAGGTTTGACTTCCATCAGAAGCCGGGTGAAACATGTACCGTTGCCGAGCCGCGAAATCGCTCCAGGCAGCCACCAGCAGTCATTGATGTTCTTTCTTATTGGAGGCTTCGTACTGCAAACGTACGGAGCAGATAACGGCAACGCTGTAACGCCTTGTGAAACGTCGCGCCTCATTGGGAATATGGAGGCTTGTGTGTCTTGCTTCCTACGAATCCTCAATTCAATTGCGTTCCGCTAAAAGCTATAACCCAAGAGCTCGGAAATTCAATCATCTTGCAATCTATATACTAACGTATTATTCTCTTCTCATCCCTCTCTCTCCTCCTCCATATTCAGTGGATTTCCACATGCAAGTCAGAGGCAAGCCCTGAAACTCTTGTGTGAGAACCACCCATTCATTGGCATGACGTGACGTGGCAATGACCACCAAGTGTGGCGGGGACTTTTCAGCTCTGCGCCACACTCCGCGAGGCAGTGACTCCCGAGCTGCCTGCTGCTAGTCCTAGGCACTTTCGGATCGCGATTGCAAACTGTCCCGAGATTCATTCTTCGTTTCTTATCATCGCCAACACGGCTCCCATCACTTCATCGCGAGCTTCTCGCCCTTACGAATTCATCCATTAGCGCACCGTTTCCCCTTCGTTACACCCGCCAGCTCCTTAATGATCCCAGCAAGCCACCCGACGCCGCAACAATGAGGTTCGCTGGCAGGGCGGCTGCAGTCTCATGGCGCATCCTCCTCCTTTCCCTTTTCTCTTCCACAGTCGTCGCCAAAGATGATACCTCGAAACTCATCTCGGTGACGCATTTTACGCGTCCTCCCCTCAACATCAACTATTTCGAAGACAGCGACGTCGTCGTCTTCCACGACGTGGAAGAACGAAACATCTACCGGCTCGACGACGAGACCAATAAGTGGACGCAAGTCGAGGGCATCCCCGATGGCTACGCCTCAATGCTCGTTCGACACCCTTTCGAAACGAAGACGGCCTACGTCTTGACCCAAGACACGAAACACTACAAGACCACCGATCGAGGCAAGACCTGGTCGCAGTTCAGCAGCGGCACCTACCCGAGTCCCTACCAACCTCGCGTCCTTGTTTTCCACTCTGACGATCCCGATCGCGTCATTTTCAACGGAATTCGGTGCGACGGACTCTGGTGCGACGTCGAAGAAGCGACATACACTCTCGATGGCTTCAAGTCTGTCAAGCAGCTCCGCGCAGCCACTTCGGGATGCTGGTGGGCGAAATCCACCAAGGAATTCACTTCTGGCGACAAAGACATCGATCAGTCGCGAACTCTTTGCATCACGGTCGATCCATTATCCGTCTTCAAGGAGGATCAGCGTCTCGCCGTCTCGGATAATTTCTTTGCTCTGGAGAAGGGCGATAAGCAGGAGTTCGAGCCCAACCTGGACACCACCAAGGGCGTGTCCGGCATTGTCAATCTGGCCACGGTCAAGGGGTACATTCTGGTTGCTTCGGCGTCCCAGAATAGCGACGAGATGGCACTCTTTGTCACCAACGACACGATTCACTGGCACCGAGCCATCTTCCCCTCCGACGACAGCCACGACCACTCTCACCAGATCACCCAAGAGGCCTACACGGTGCTCGAAAGCACTGAACACAGCATCCAGGTCGACGTGCTGACTTCGCACCCCTCGAGGCCGATGGGCGTCCTGTTCACGAGCAACTCTAACGGTACCTTCTTCACCGAGAATGTCCCTTACACAAACCGCAACGCCAAGGGCCACGTCGACTTTGAGAAGATCAGCGGCATCGATGGCATCTTCTTGGTCAACACGGTCGAGAATGGCAAGGATGTCGACAAGTCGGGCGCGGACAAGGTCATCATCTCCCAAATCACATATACGGACGGTAGAACCTTCCACGAGATCAAGGCTGGCGATGAGAGAATCCACTTGCACTCCGTCACCCAACTCGACAACGTGGGTAGGGTCTTTTCGAGTCCGGCGCCTGGCCTCATCTTGGGAAACGGCAACACTGGCAAGGCTCTTACTTCGTTCGCCGAATCGAACCTCTTCGTGTCAGATAACGCCGGCTTGACGTGGAAGAAGGCGCTCGACGGACCTCACAAGTATGAATTTGGTGATTCTGGCTCAATCCTTGTAGCAATCAAGGATTCTACCAAAGAAGATGTCACAAATTTCCATTACTCGACGGACCACGGTGACACGTGGGAATCTGTTGACCTTCCCGACGAGGTCAAATCCATCAGGCCAGATCTTTTGACGACGACTCCAGACTCGACGAGCACCAAATTTCTGCTCCTCGGAGAGAGGGACAGAATGTACTATATGATCGTCCTTGACTTCAGCACCCTTGGGAAACGCAAGTGTGACAAGGACAAGGACATGGAGGATTGGTACGCTCGGGTTGATGAGGATGGTAAGCCAACATGCATCATGGGCAACAAGCAGACGTATCGTCGTCGCAAGAAGTCGGCCGATTGTTTCGTGATGAGCAACTTTGTCGACCCCGTTGCCGAGACAGAGAGGTGCGACTGTACAGACCGGGACTATGAATGCGATTTCAACTTCCAGCGAGACCCGGATGACAACACTGTCTGCAAGCAAGTTGGACCAATCCCAATCCCAGAAGGCTCCTGTCCAGATGGCTCAAAGGGCACATTCAAGGGCTCGTCCGGCTGGAGGCTGATCCCTGGAAATGCTTGCAAGCCGACGGGAGGTTCTCAGAAAGACGATCCGGTTGACCGACAATGCTCCGACGGTGCCTCCTTTAGCGGCGGCGGCAGCAAAGCCCCTGATACTCCGGCGAGCGGAGAAGTCAGCCACAAATCGGTCGAGTTCAGCACCGAGCTATCGGAATTCGAGAAGATCTACCTCGGCGGACAAGGCAACGATGAAACCATTATTGTTCGGCCACTCAAATGGACCAGCAGCAAGGACAACATCTTGTGGCGGACGACTGACCATGGCAAGTCGTGGGAACGCATCCTCGTTAACGAGACAATTCTCAGCATCTACCAGCACGACTATTTTAAGGAAGTCGTCTTCTTCACCACGGACACAGAGAAGGTCATCTACACCATCGATCATGGGCGCAGCTTTCACACTTTCAAGGTACCAAACAAGGCGGCAACGGGGGTTGCGTCAATCAGCTTCCACCCAGATAAGAAGGATTGGCTCATCTGGGTTGGCGAGACGTGCGACGATCTTTCGAGCAGCAACAAGAACTGCTTCCGAGAGGCGTCGCTCTCGACTGACCGCGGAGACAACTGGCACACGATCAAGCGCTTTGTCGACCGGTGCGAGTTCACGGGGCAGACGGCCTACAAGAAGTACGTGGATCGGTCTCAGAAGCAGATTGTGTGCCTTGTCATGAAGGAGGAGCGAGCCGACTCGGAAATGACTCTCATGACCAGCAATGACCTCTTTGACGAGGACAGAGATTTCTTCAACGGAACGGTCCAGCACTTTGCGACCATGAGCGAGTTCATTCTCATCTCGAACGAGGACGACAAGGGTGTCCTGCAAGCCCTTGCCAGTGTAGATGGCAAGCATTTCGAGGCGGCTCGCTTCCCCTACAACTTTGGCGACACGCATCAGAACTTGTACACGGTCCTGGACAGCTCCTCGCACGCCATCAACCTGTTCGTGGGCACGTCGTCGACTGAGGGCCACAAATACGGCTCCATCATCAAGAGCAATTCCAACGGCACAACATACGTCCTCAGTGCGGCGCATGTCAACGGCAACGACGTGGGATACGTGGACTTTGAAAAGGTTGCTGGTCTGGAGGGTCTCGTCATGATCAACGTTGTGGCCAACCCCAAGGACAAGAGTGGCAAGAAGGAGGTGCGAACGAAGATCTCGCACGACGACGGGTCCAAATGGGACTACCTGAGGCCGCCCGCAAAGGATGCGGAAGGGAAGGCGTACAAGTGCAGTTCGTCCAAGGGCACGGAGAAGTGCGCCCTGCACCTGCACGGCTACACGGAGCGAGATGACAAGCGCAGGACCTTTGGGGCCAGCTCGGCTATTGGTCTGCTGTTCGGGGTCGGCAACGTCGGGTCGAAGCTCGAAGTCGACAAGGAATCCGATACCTTCATGTCCAGCGACGGCGGACTCAACTGGAAATCGGTCAAGAAAGGACACTGGACATGGCAGTACGGAGACCAGGGATCCATCATCGTTCTGGCACAGCGGGCGACGCACGGAAACAACGTCAAGACGAAGTCGGTGTGGTATTCCATCAACGCGGGCGAGACGTGGAAGTCGTACGATTTCTCGGACAAGGAGGTCACAATCACGGATCTCACAACGGTTCGGTCCGGAGGGTCACGCAATTTCCTGATTTGGTGCAAGCCGGACTCGGGCAACTCGTTTGCCGTCAACCTCGACTTCACGGGACTTTCCAACAAGGCGTGCTCCAGCGAGGCTGACGATTACTACACGTGGTCGCCAAAGCATCCTCTCAACGACGACGACTGTCTCTTTGGCCACGTTGCCACGTACTTGCGCAAGAAGCCGGACCGAACTTGCTACAACGACGATAGCCTCCAGAAGCTGCACAAGTATGTCGACTGCAAATGCGACCGCCAGGATTTCGAATGGTAAGTGTTCCCCATAAGATTGGCGACAGGGGTACGGTGAGATGAGATGCTAATGCCGCATAGCGCGTACAACTTCGAGCTCGACAACCACGGTCAATGTAGCCTGGTTCCTGGTCTGAAGCCCCTTTCGGGTCAAGAATGGTGCAAGCAGAATCCTAACGAGACGACGTGGCACGAGCCTACGGGTTACCGTAGAGTCCCGTTGACGACTTGCAAGGGGGGCAACGAAATGGACGAGAAGTCGGCGGAGCATCCCTGCGAGGGCTACGAGGACGAGTTTGAGAGGAAGCACCGAACATCGGGCGTGGCCATCTTCTTCGCCATCGTGGTACCGATCGGCGTGGCCTGCGCCGTCGGCTGGTACGTGTACCGCAACTGGAATGGCAAGTTTGGACAGATCCGACTGGGAGACGGCGCGTCCACGTTTGACAGCGACCAGCCGTGGATCAAGTACCCCGTCATCGCCATTTCTGCCCTTGCCGCCGTGGTAGCCGCCCTGCCGCTGGTGCTCACCAGCCTGTGGCGAGCAGCCTTTGGAGCCTACGAGCGAGTTCGCGGCGAACGCAGCGGCGGTTGGCTCCCCAGCAACAGCACGAGGCGGTTCACGACGCGTGACAGCTTCGCCCGTGGTGGCGACTACTCGGTCGTTGACGACGACGAGGGAGAGCTGCTGGGGGACGACAGCGACGAGGAAGTTTGATCGGGCAGGCTGGCGTCTATTGTGTTGGAGCTACGCATCACGGGGTCATTGACGGAGCGCCATCATGTTTCTAATTGTCGACTTGCGCTACCTGTAAATTGCAGCAGCAGTGTCGAGGCACCATGTCAATCTACAATGAAATGGTCTAGGGGGCTACCAGGGTTGGTATAGAGGGTACATCTAGGTATTGATTGGTAATTACTTTGCAGTTTTCCATACGAGGTATTTGAATACGAGGGCGTCCTTTGTTGCATCTTGCATTCCCCAATGAATCGTCGATTCTAGACGCGGGATGTCTGCCTCTCGGGACAAGGGTATGAAGCACACCGAGTCTCGATGCATACCCGTATAGGCAACCAGAGACGCAGCCTCCCGCGTCGGTCAGCACCCTTCCCTACGAACGCGGGCAGAATCGACCAACCTGAAGGATGCATCATGCAACCGAGAGACGGACGCCCGCTTCTTGCCCCCCCTCTTTGAATACACCCCGACCGCTGCAGACGACAGTCCGCTGACTAGGTACTTTGTGCAGAGGACCCAACGAGAGGCTGTCTATTTTCTTTCTTCTTCTTTCTTTTTCTCTCGTTTTCTCTCTCGCCTGTTGAACTAGGGCTCGATATGCGCGCAACCTCGATGCAACACCCGTGCATGACGGTGTCGTGATCTTCATGCCCGCGACTGACTCGACTCGATGCATGACCAATGAGGAGCGCAACATCCAGGGTCTTACTATGCGAGAACGAGTTGCATACTACGTACATATGCGCAGTGGCTGTCCGCCTCCGAGGGGGAAACAACGCGAAGGATGGTATGGAGGACATACGTAGTAGTGTAGTGAAATGTAGTCCCCCCTGCCCCCTTTTTTTACTTCCCGATTTCCCGCAGATACCGAGCTCTACCCAAACACACACACACACACACACACACAGGCACCAAAGGGGAAACAACACATGGGAATCCTCGTCGTCGGTTTTACACAGGTAAACCTAGGCGCCACATTCAGTACACTATCAAAAACACGCACGTTTTCTTTCCCGCGAGGGGCATCACACTCAAAAAAACGGTAAAACGGGGAGAGGGGCACAAGGTAAAACGCCTTCTCACGCCACGAACTTGGCTTTCTGGTCTCAACGGCGCCCGCTCAGAAGGAACAAGAAGGGGAAAAAAATACGGTGAGCACTTTTGGTGAGCCGAGATGGCACGAGGAGGGGGGATACAACCGCCAAGAAGGAAAAAATCTGGCCGACTCCTTTCGTGTATGTGCGTGCCTATATTCGTACCTAATGTACGTACGTGAATATGCACGACGAGGCGGGAAAGAGGACACACTGGCACTTGACTTGACTTGACCCTGGCCCTGTCCTGTCGCTGGAGAAAGAGTACGGATACTCTTCAACCCTGTGCTTCTTTCTACCCTGTGCAAGACGAGAGAACTTCCTTCCTCCCCCTCACCAACCTTCTTGTTCCCAAATCCTTTCCCGCCCCCCCTCCTGACCCTACCTACATAGCCAGCCCGGCGTTTCAAAACGAAGACAGAGTGGGAAACCAAAGACGCCCGAGGTGGGAAACATGCATGTGCACGCACACATGGCCCGTCGGGCCCCAACGGGAGGGGATCAACAACTGGTTCGTGCTCGTTCAGAAGGGGGGGCGGGGGAGAGAGAAGAGGACGAGAAGGGAGGGGATGGTGGCTATCGCGGGCGGATGCAAGAACAAGGAAGAAGCGTCTTTGAATGTATGTATTCTTGATTTGATAATGCCTCGTCTCGTTCATCATCACATATTCCATCACTTCCCGCCCACAACTCCATCACAAGCTTTTAGACATGAAACCCAAAAAAGTACCTCCCAGTGACGAACATGCTGCAGTATAACCCCCAAAAATCTCAATCTGACTCAAACCAGTAACAACTCCAGAGGACGCCCCCGAGTGAACCATGATATCAGACATGGAGATACATGCCGCCCACCAAGTCCAACGTATATCCAACAATATGTTAACTCCATCACTATTAAACATGCGGGGGGTATTGGTTAAGGACAGGGTAGAAAAGTTAAAAAACAAAAAAAAAATCATGTCGCGACATTCTGGAAGTCGTGGCAAGGGATGGTGCAAACGGGTGATTAAAATGCAACTCCATCCTTGCATGCGTAGGTATTTCCGCGCGTGGCCTCATTCTCGTCACGTCCCGAGGCCGGCGAGCCTGTCGTGCCGAGACTCTGTTCAACCCCATCTGCATAAGAGGCGTGTTTCGAAAGTCGGCGTCGTATCGTTTAGGTCCTCCGGACTCGGTTCCAGATTCGCTTGACGACTCCATTCTCCAAGCCAGGATCATCGACCCATTGGTCCAGCGCTGCAAGCTGCCGCTCAACGCTTTCTTTCCGGTTCTCGTCGCGAGCATAGATCAGTGGGCTAGAAACCTCTTCTCGAGAAGTGGTTCCACGACCTATGCCAGGTTGCTTCCAGCCGTACATCTGATCCTCGTTGGCACGAAGGTCGGGTCGGGTGAGCGTCATTCGGAGCGTCATCTCCCGGCTCGACAATGCTTCTCGGCTTGCATCTCGGCTTGCATCGCTGCGGTAGGCGCTGCGATCGTGGGTGCTTTCCGTGGTCCGGTGAGTCGGGCGTTCAGGGGCACCAAACAGCTGCGGTGTCTTTGGTGACTCTGGGTCCTCGACAGATGCTTCGCTGAAGGAAGACCGCCCATCCTCCAAAAAGCTCCGGAGTCTGTCCGATGACCCTCCCGGTGCTTTGCGCTTCTCCGGCTTGGGTGCACCCGTTTTCTTCGTCTCCAGAGACGGGAATCCAAATTCAATGGCCTCGTCGAACTTTTGCGGCGAGGTCAGAAACGCCCGCACCTTCATCCGAGCTTCTGGATCCCGGTAATGAGCTGCCTCGGGATCCATCATTGGTGTGTTTTCGGGACTGGGTCCTTTGCTCGGTGACATGAGAGACACGGCTCGTGACCTGCGCCGACCATGGCCTTCGGAGCTCGGGGCAGGGCTTGTGCAAGACGGTAGAGAGGGCGATGTCGGTACCTCTTGGATGGGCGGGCGGTTGTAAGATACGGACCCACGTCCAAACGGTAGCTTGTTGATGGAGAGGTGGCGCCGGAAAGATGGTCGTCGATTCTTGTTCGGCACGGGAATTTCTTCCCTCAGGTTGATGTGGTAGTCATCCAGATACAGACGCAAGTCGAGACCCTCGTCCTCCTCCAGCCAGCGGAAGCTATCATATATAGAGTCGACGCGCTTCTTCTCCGGCTCGCGAGGAGCATGCTCATCGTGTAAGTGGGGTACGCTGGAGAGAGACGAGTGGCCCTCCGAGAGCGCCGGACTTCCGATGGGGGATTGCATCTTGTGCTCTTTCGGTTGCCGTTTGGAAAACATCGGAGCAGAGTCGTGTGTTGACGGGTTGGAAAGAAGAGTCTGCCTGCGGTAGTGAGCTGCAATTTGCTCTTCCTCGGTCAGGTGTTGACGCTTGATCTTCTCCGGCAGGTTCGCAAAGAAACGCTGATCCGTTGAGTTGATGCGGGTGAGTCCCGTTGAAACGGTGGAAGGATCCGAGGTTGCCTTGATCTTGCGACGTTGTCGGCGGCTGGAAGGGTTCTCGACTGACGGTTCCGGGGAGTAGGACTGGTCGCGGCTGGCACTCCCAACGCGAGTGTGGTTGTCTGCGTCGAGTTGGTGGGCAAGCTGTGACCGTTCGATTGTGGAAAAGTACTAGGCGACGAAGTTCATTTAGTAACCGGGCAGATGGTTGATGAAGCACACGACACCGAAGGGAGTCGGAACGCGGTATCGGTGTCACTTGACCCGGCAATTGGTCAACCTCATGAGCAAGGCAACGGTCAACAGGAATGAAGTGGCCAAAAGCAAAGAGGAGAGGGGGTCCCTGGACCTTAAGACGTGAGAGAGGGGAAGGCCAGAAAGGGAATTGGCATGTCTCAATGCAGGAACGGAAGCTGCACGAAGCAGGAGGTGAAGCAAACGATTGGACTTCTTCGGAAGCGGGCCCTTTGGAGTGTCTTGGACTTGGTGTGGATGAGGTCCGGGTTCCTGGTGGTGCCGGAGCACCGCAAGCCTCCAGTCAGAGACATGGATTCCCAGAAGACCTGCAGGCCAACCGAAGTCGTCACGTCGTCTGCCGGGGTCTGACGAGGGCGACAGGAAAAAAGGATTTCGGTCGGGTCCGTAGGGATAAGGATAGGGGCGCATCGAGCCTTGTTCGTCCAATGGGCCCTGAGGCCAACCGCCAGACCCAAAATCTGGTGAGCCCAGGCCAGACAAGGCATGGACGTGCTGGCCCCGGTGGAGTGCCCTGAAGACGGGAGTTCACCGTCGTCCTGGCGGCCACTAGCCCCGGCACCTGCAGGAAGGATGCAGAGCTCGCCGACTCATGACAACTGGCGGCGCTCTCTCGACCCAATCATGCAGGTCCATACCAGACGGTTCATCCCAGGTCGGAGCTAGGAATGCAGGAAAGAAAGGAGGGTGCAAAGAATTGGTCCATCCGACCCGGAGTGAGACATTGGGCGCCTTCATGGCAACCATAATGATCGGCAACAAAAAGGGGAAAGACGAAAAGAAAGGGACCTGCGTCGGCATGAAGTGGTGAAATGAATCACGCTCTTGCGCCAAATGCAGCCAACGCACGGGGACGTGTTTGAGAAACAAAAATATGCATGTTTGACTTACTTTTCGTTGTATCGTCGGCGGCAGTGCCTCGTATTCATCTCTCGTGATTAGCATCGAAGGTCGATTGCTATCTTCAAACGAGTACGACGAGTCCGGGTCCTCGGAAGAGCCTCGCAGGGTTTTGGATGTCTCCGCGTCCGGGCTCCGATTGCGTCGCCACACTCGCAAATGACTTCGGGATGACGAGGGACGGTCTTGAGATGCAAAATGGTGGCTGTCGGGAAGCAATAGTTCGTGGTCGAGCAATCCTTGCGGGTGGGAGATGTTGAGCTGGTTTTCGTCCTCGACTTGAGCATCCGGTGGCAGATGCAGCTCAACCATTGGCTCCTGGCGCCAGAAACTTGGCAAATTGAACATGAGCGGCGGATGCGCGCTGTTGATGACCGGATTGCTGTCGCGTCCAGTTGATGTCGTCAGTGCCATGGTTGCGGCGCTCGTCTGGCGGGAGAGAAGGAAGCTTTCGTCGGCCATATATTGAGTGCTCCTCGGGCTGCTGGCATAGGCCGTCGCGGGACGCTGCGGATGCGGTCGTGCACACGCTTGTGCGAGCATGTTTGCGTTTGGATGTGCATATGCATATGCTTGTTGAGTCGCATGCGTATTGTCGGCACCAGCCTCGAGCTGTTGCTGTTGCAGGCGAGGATGTCTCGAGAGGCTCCCGGAGAGAGAATTCAAGGTAGCGGTTTCGAGGAAGGACTTGTTATTAAAGTCGGACTGGTCCTCGGCGCTGCCGTATTTGTCACTTTCAACATCTGATGGAAAACCTCTTTCGGTTTGTCTCCCTCTAGTCCCAGGATAAGAGAGCGGCGTCACAGCATCACCATTATCCGGACCCATGGCGACGTCCAATAAACGGGCGACTGGGGCGGGTGGGTGCTAGGGCGAAGACAGGGTTTCCGAAGACTTGAACAGGGAGCGAAGATGGAACTGGACAATGAGCGCTGATCATGAAAGTTAAGATGGAAATAAACGACAAGGAGAGGTCCACAGATTGAACGGTGTCGCGGCGGTTGGTTTCGCTTTTGATCAAGTTCAGGGCTGCGAATCTGCGGGTCGAAGGAGAGCGACGAGGATGGTGAGCATTAGTGGCGAGGGGCAAAAAGTCCAGCCGAAACGTGCGAAGAAGAACGAGGGTCGATGATTGCGGATTGATGAGGAGGTTAAGTTACTTGTCGTCGAGGTCGAGATCGAAAGAAAAGGAATCCTGGGAGATGACGGGCCCAGGAAGGAACGAACGAGGGGACGGCGAGGGAGAGAGAAGGGGGGAAAGAGACGACGAGAATTCGGAGGAAGGCAAGCGCAGGGGAGAAGCCGATCGGGTGCTTTCCTGGGGTTGTTGAAAGTAGAAGATTCCGCAGCCGACCTGTAGCCGTGGGTGGTTCCTGCCGTTCGAGCAGCTGTTGACAGGTTGACCTTTTTTTCAGCGGCAGGAAGGAGGCAGGAGGCAGTTGATGAGGAAGCAAAAAAGAAAAAGAAAAAAAAAAAGACGGAACCCGGATTCACCAACTCACACTCATGACGAAAGGCCAGTCGCGCGAAAGACCTTACGCTCTACATATTATGGTCTAGGAATCCGGTGCGTGCGCCTGTCTGGCAAGGACGAGCGAACGAACGAGCGACCAAAAAACAAACCGACCACGAACATGGACCAGGCCACCTCACTCCGCAGGTGAGAGACGTGCAGGCTGCTCGAACGACCATTGACCACCGTCCTCAACCTAAAACCCATCTTCAAAGACGCTTCAAGTTATGTCGGTGCCCGTCCCGCCTCGCCTCCAACCCTGGTCCCTGAGGTGGAAGCCTCTGGCCCCGGCGTCGTCATCTACGGTACGGTACCGGTCCGTTGCTGTCCATCCAGCCCAGCCTCGGGTCGAGTTGTGCAGCAGTGTGCTCGCGGAGTCGGACATTGCTGTACCCGGTTTCTGGGCGATAATATTCGTCTACCGATCTGGTTAGAGCGGCCATCTCAACAGCAGGTGATGAAGCCAACAGCAAGAGCGGCGCAACTAAGGACAACACCACCACGAGTCCACCACCACCAACAACAACAAGCATCAATAACGACCCCGCCAAGCTGTCTCTCTAGCGTCAACCTCCACCGAAGCTTGGCAATTGGTCCACCTACCGTCCCACCGTGAGGCGTCGCTGTCTGGGGACCAAAGGGACCAGAGTCCAAGGGGAAACTGATTTAGGTGCGCTAGTTTAGCCCCTATACCTCGAGCCTCTATCTGCCCTGTGCTTCAAGCTCGTGGCCGCCTCTACCGAGAGCCAAACCAGTTCGATTCTCCCAGGAAGCGTTCGCGGCGTTGGGTCGTGAATTGGCATTGACAACTCTTTCTCATTCCATAAGAGATGCAATGAGACTCGCAGGAGCCTAGCAGATCACGACTCTCCGGTCCTCGAACCCCCACGTCGGAGATCGACCAAGAGAATCCGGCTCCTTTATCCGTCAGCTAATTGCGTGGATTCCCTCTTTGTTCCCTCACTCGTCGTCTATATGCAGGGGTCTCTATCAGGCACTCCCTCAGTCATCAGCCATTCGATCGACCAACCAGGGCTCCGTCACCAGAACCCCAGCCTGGAGACGTCTCGCCCACCTGGCTACCCTCATCTTCACCAAGGCTATCCGTACGAACATGGAGTTGCGAGTCCTTGTCGGTCCCTTCATCCCTTTCCTCGGACATGTGAGATCAATGCCAGATTCTTCGATACGACGTTGGCGGCGCATCCCAACATTGCCATCAGGGGCAAAGCCTCATCAGCCATCCCAGTCAGGCTGCTGGTCCCTCACGGAAGGACTGCCATAAATTGTTCTGCAAGGCCCGCATGTCCCGGTCGAGCCCCTGTTGGCTCCCTGGCTCATGGTTCACCACCACGTCTCTTTTGGCATGTCTCCCGATTGCCTCCATGCCCACTAACCTTCCCCGGTGCTGACACCTGCAGCTGGCCTGGCGGGAGCAGCACCCTGGACCAAGCTCTCTCTGGTAGCGACCTTCACCTGTGCTGTGCCTCATTGCAGCTCCAAACCTGACTCTGTAGCTAAAACGGGTTTTACTATGCAGATTCGTCCTTACCGGGAGCCGTTATCATCGAATGCTGGTGGTTCCTGTCAACAGCACGGACTTCGGGTGATGTGCCCAAGTACTTCGTACTGGGTTCAAGAATAGCCGAAAGATGACATTGCCGAGGAAACACGACGTCTTCCAACATGTTCTTCATCTCAACTCCACGTACGCTCTCTCCTGTCGTCCTCCCCTTGAATTCCGGAAAGCAGTGCTCCCAACTCGTGTCCGGAGTATATTGACATACATGCATCCGAGCCAGGTGCCGAACCCATTGGGACGAAACGCGCTTCTATTCTCGTTGTATGCCTTGCGGGTCTCGGCGGGAGGCTCCATTCGAATCATCCTCTACGAAGCTGTCAATATGCCAGCCCAACAGAGTCCTTCCATTCTTCGTCGTATGCCTTAGTAATCGGACGAGGATGTTGCTCCAGCCATACGGATACCGCATTCAAAGTGGGAAATTCATCCGCACCAGGTTCATTGGGATTGCCAAGACAGCGTTCAACTCGAAGATGGCAGAGCTGGGTTTTGCGGCCATCAAGACCGTTGCCGGCATTCTTGTCAATCAATTACCAAGTTCGTATTAGCCCGGCCGTTGATTACCATCAAACATTCTCGATTCGAGGGACTGGGCACATCCGAGGAAGTGTTTGTCGATTTGTGGACGGCTCTGGATCCTATGATATGCGCGAGTGTGCAAAGGAAATCATGGACATTGAGTTGGATACTACCTCGATCGGATCTTGCAACGGATCGCCCTTCTTCATTGACGACAGATGTCGTTGATCAGCAGTGTTTCGTCCTTGACCCGGAGCAACCTGGCCTGTTACCATGACAAGCTTTTTTCTATATGGCTGGCGATCGACATAACGTTTGGCCAAGTACACGATGTGGCTTGCACTTGGCGTCACGGCACGGCATACTGGGGTGGCGTGCTGTTCCCGGGATGATGCCGGCCGGCGTCGATAAGAAATGGAGTTGACAGCACGGCAAGAAAGTCAATTTTCGTCGGCATCTCTCCACGGGCTCTTTCGAGAAGTCTTCGTTCAGCTGTGCGCTCTCATTTCAGGAATTGCATGTTTCTTCCTTTCCTGCTCCGCCAACCTGCGACGGATGGATAGCCGATGGGGGCTGGTGTTCCACAAGCAATACGGCGACTGCCGGGCTTGGTCGGGCAAGTCAAGGTCGGTCAGAATGCAGTCCCATGAAGCTGCATTCACGAGGCTAGGTTGTGTTTCAAGAGCCGCGTGAGTATTGGGAAAAGGCTGTCGTGTTAGATGGGACACGCTACGTGTCGTGGTGACACTACGGACTACGTACGGCAAAGGACAAGCACAAGCACGGACAAAGCCAGTGCGTATGCATCATTCAGGTGCGCTGCAGCAAGAGAATGTGCCTTTGCGCTTCGAAACAGCCACGATGTCACCCCATTCTTCCGCACAAGTCGCCCAGGCGTGGTGTCATGGGCCGTCAGGGGATCCGCCTGGTGAGTAATTGGGTAGCCAATGTCCCGATTGCCCGGGACGAAGAGAATTGTTTGGTGCACCGGGCAGGCCGAGCCGGGATACCCAAAGTTAAAAGTCGTTTGAGATTTATCATCAATTACCGAGATCAGGACCAGCTGGTGAGCTGAATACTCGTAATGGCGATGCAATGGCGATGAGTTTTTCCGTCTTGGACCCGATGGACGGGATTTGTTGAGTGAGACGATGGCGGTGAGCGCGGTTCAACGCCGGGAAGGGTTGCGCAGGAACAACGGCTCAGAGGGATCCAGATAGATGGGCTTTTTTATATATGCGGTGTGTGCTTGTCTGTGGGAAACCAGCCTGTTCATCAGTCATCGCTTTGAAGTCATGACGTTACACATGAAACCCATCATTTGTCCGTCCGCAGAGGAGACGCAAGTCAGCTGACGAGAGAGGATTTCGCATGGAAGTTCACGTTTAGACAATACAAATGTGAGCAAAAAAAAACAGAATGGAATGGAAACAGAATGGAAACAAGGTTGGATTCTGTCATGGCAACTCGACACGCTGGAAAGTCTCGTCAGCCGGAGGTTGACATGACGGTGTTTCGCCGCTGTTTTGCCGGCGACTGCCAGCCAATCAATCAACCCCATCTCTCAGCCTCAACCTCAGCCTTTCATGACTTGGCCTTTTATTCATCTCACTTTGAGCCTTGTTCACCGCGTTAACGTCACCTCGACGACCCCGTCAACGATGAGAGGGTAATGAATCAATGAACGGCATCTTCCGTGTATAGTTTAAGTTTTTGCTTTCTTTGTTTTGTTTTTGTTTTGAAGGGACAATCTTGAGGCAGAGAGCCTCTTCTTTCCTCTCCTCCCCCCATAATGGCCGCCGCAAAGATGCCTTTGATGATGGAGAATCCTATGCCCGTCAACCTCCAAGACGTGGACGACCTTTTTGGAGACAGTGTTGGCCTTTCTCTACCTATCCGATCACAGAGCAAATACTTGCATCAAAGAATGGAGGAGCTACGAAGCCGAGGATGTTGCCAGTGAGAGAAGCCTCTATCCCCATCCGAGGCTCCGTGCTAATCCCATCACAGGGCGGTAGCCTGGTCCAGGACTGGAACCATCGCGTCCATCACAGCCGACGGACTGAACGTCGAGCTTCGCAACCTGCAGCGAAGTCCCAAGGATGGCGCCTGGGATCTCAGTGATGCAACCGTGTGCACTTTGGTCAAGGGCACTCCGTCGATCCCTCTCGTTCACTTGGTCTGGGCCGCCACCAGTATCCCCGACTTGGCCGTCATCGACGCCGTCGGAAGGGTCACCATCATGAGTTTTTCCATCTGCCTCGACCATCCTTACCTCCAGAGGAAGTGGGATGGAGATCCCATCGACGACATGCGCGCCGTAATGGGCGCTTATTGGTTGAACATTGCGCCAACGAGCCAGCAGGTAAGAGATTCCGTGTGCCAAGGCTTTGCTTGTTCTAACTTGTCCAGCCGTACAATGTCACGTACGGAGCGGCCACCAGGCATGGAAATGGATACACCTACGAAAGTTCCTTTGTTCACCCAGGTGGTCCAACACATCCTAACCCGGGCAAGAGTGCCCTTGTGACTGCCACTTCAAATGGCACTCTCAAGATGATCTGGTCACAGAACACGAACCGGGTCGAGGAGACGACCATCGAGCTGGAAAGCGTCAACTCGCCCGAAGATCAGGTCACGCACGCATCCTTTGCTTCGGAAAAACGTAGGTCCTGCACTCAAACAACGAGACCGGTGCGCTAACATTGACTAGGACATTTGCTTGTCGCTCTTGCAACGAGTTCAAAGCAGCTCAAGCTCGCTCGCATCGAGATCCAGTGGGGTTTGCCGGCTCAGGCCGAAAAGGTCCCGCATCAACAGGCGAGAGTCTTGAACCCCTCTATCCAAGAGAGGCACTTGGCAACCACGAATTGGTTACAAGGCGGGACCATTGACACAAGTCAAGACGCCAACATATCTGAGCTGACTCATCTCGAGCTTCTCCCAGCCTTGCCCGACAATACGGGTGGGAAAGTGTCAGCACCGACGGTTGTGGTGGCCATCAAGTCCCGTGCTGCCCTCGAAGGCTCTTACCAGATGGCACAGAACGTGCTTGATCGCTGGGAACTTGTTGAGCAAAAGGAAAAGATGTATCCCGCCTTTGAGCAGTTGGGGAATCGACGCAACAGCATCTCATCAGAGGCGCCCAACTCCCTACAACTCCGCAAACTTCCCTCCATCATTCTCAACAAGATTGTTATTGGATTCCACACGATGCATTTTGGAAAGGTACTGATTTTGTCTTTCGCCGACGGCTCGGTCGAGTATCGCGACCGGTTTACGTTTGAGGAGCTCTATACAACCGAGGATACGACAAAGGTGATAAGTCTTCGGCAGGTGGGATGGAATTTCCCAGATCAAGGCCCATGTAAGTCTCTTGGTCACCACATTGGTTCGCTCTGCTAACAAGCACAAGGTCAACAAATTGCTTTCTCGCCCACCTATTGCTCGATGATCCAGTTGAGCGACGACGGGAAGCTGAGGTGGAACAAAATGGAATACACCTTGGGGGATATTGGAAACTCGATGCAAGAACGTAAGCAATTCACCGATTGACTCAATGGCAGCGTTTGACAGGCCTCAGCACACTACGCTGCCAGCATCGCGGCTTTGACAGTAAATGCAGCACCATCAATATGCTATCAAGGCAACTACGACGATCTCCTTGCGCTTGCCAGGCCATATACACCAAAGAAGAGTAAGTCGTCATCTCGTCTAAGACGTCTAGCGCTTGGGATTCTAACAAGAGCAGGGTTTACGCAGGACTTTGTCACCGAGATTATTCGGATCCTGAAGATTCAGGTGGATTACTCGGAGGATACGCACCATGACTCTCTCGTCCGCAATGGATCGTTGCAGTCGTGCTTGAGCATCATGAACTCTTTGGGGTATCGGGGAGGCCTCAACTCCCGGGTCTTTTCGGGCAAATTCTCCATGTTGTCGCTCAACGTCCGGAATGTGGTGGTCCTCATCACCATTGCCAGCAACACTCCGTTGACTATCAAGGAAAAGCTGAGTCCACTGGACGAACCTGGTATGTTTCTGCATTTTGTATAACAGGCATTGGCTAACGGCATTGTTCAGAGGTGGTTGAGACCTTGGCCGGCTGTGCGAAGTGGTCCCTGGACCTGATTGCGTGGCTGATAGACAGCCTTTTCGAGCTCATGAGCGACGACACCTTCATGGAGCTTCTGGCGCCGCAGCGCTTCAACGAGATTGCGCCTTACCTACATCACAAGAACAACATAGCTCTCCACTTCATGTTGAGTTCATCCAGCCGAGGCTTCCTGTCGGCAATATGTCGTCGCCTAGGACACTTGGAGGCCCTTAGCGGAAGAGCTATCGACTTCTACAGGAGGACGTCGGCAGACCCGTCGCATACTGGCAAGCCAGTCCCTCGTTTACAGCAAGCCTATCACAGGATGCAACAGGTTACGTCATCGGGCCTGGTGAAGGTGGCAGAGTTTGAGAAGCTGCTGACGGCTTTCGGCAACGACATTCGACAATCATACGCCTTGTTCCTCCCGCAAATGGTTAAGGCGCAGCCAAATGGTCCGCAGGGGAAGCAGATTGACGTGGCGGTCAAGCAGACGCGAATCCAGTTCGAGCTGGCCCTGCTCCTGTCAGCGTCTCCCCCTCCGATCTTCGTCCAGCTCTTGTTGAAGTTCTTCAACAAAGACCTCCGGACATTCCGAAGCCTCGTGGACCCTGCGCAACTATTCTTTGCCGACTACGCGCTCCTCGAGATACAGGACGACAAGCGCAGCCTGGCGGCAAAGAAGGCGAACGGTGCGGTGCACATAGACGTATTCAAGCGCGTCCAGATCCATGCGTCGGCGACGCAGCAGTGGCGAAGGTGCACTCGATGCGCAGCGTTGATGGAGGATGTTTTTGGAAGCCGTCCCGGGTACACGTTTGTCTTGGGTCAGCAGCGAAAGTGCGCGTGTGGCGGGCATTGGGCTCTCTTACCACTGGGTAAGCCGGTGCCTTGATATGGGGTTTGGCATAGACATGGGCAGAGGGATGGGAGGGGAATACTGTGAGAGGGTTGAAGTCTGGGTGTTTATGGGTTTGACATGGGCGAGTTTGCGTGGGACTTTGGAGTACTGCTGTTTTCAATACTTGATTTACATGTTCAGTGTCTTGTCTAGATAGGTTGGTAGGTATACAAGAATGTTTCAGTGGAGAGTCGTAAGAGCATGCGGTCATGAGCGATGATGACGATCGATGTCATGAAACGGGAAGCGGCCAATTCGCTCGACCACAAGCGTACGATGACATGACGACTGCAGGTCAGATCGGAGGGGCCATGAGACAATTCAAAAACAAGTCTCGGCATTCGCAGGACGTGGTGGGCAGGGTGAGACACGAAGATGCGACGCGAGCCAATGGAAGCGGTTTCGAGGCAAGTTCACGGAGGGTACCCTGCAGTACATGATTACATGATTACATGCGTAGCCGCCGACTTTCTGGATCGGGTCGGTGTGACGAGACAAGCCGGGGGAGAGGGGAGCTGAAAGAGTGAGTGTGTGGAGCTTTCGAGGCTTGCACGAGGTTGTGATGGCACAGAAACCGTGCAAATCGCAATTCTGTTTGAGAACCCCCCCTTTCACCCAGTGAAAGCAATTCGGTCAGTTCACCGCTAGAGACGAATGCGGAAACGGTGGTTGAGCTTGGCTCAGGAACCGAACTTTGGGAAAAGACGCCAGTGAGATGAGACGGCGATAGAGCTGGTTTGGTTTGGGTGCGTGTGGGGGGGGGGGG
>JAMQMW010000660.1:9403-27012 GCA_024115155.1 Thelonectria blattea
CGCAGGCGGCTCGATGATGTGCTCTTCAGGCGTGAGCGGCTTTTCTAGCGGCGGTGGAGGGTTCGAATCGGCGGGCTTGGCAGGCGGTTCAGCTGGAGGCTCGGCGGGTGGCTGAGCCGGGGGTTCGACATGAGACTCACGATGAGGCTCTCGATGAGGCTCGCCCGGAGGCTCAATGGGAGGCAGGATCGGGGCTTCAACGAGGGACTCGATGGGGTGCTCATCGAGATTGTCCGACTCGATTGGCCCGTCATTGGTCGGCGACGATTTCGCGGAAGAGACTCTGTGCACGGGGCGGACGGCACCTCCCTGAAACTCCTTGATAGTCTTGGTCTCTTTCTCTTCCTGGGGCTTCTCGTGCGGCGGAATCGGGAGAAACTGGGTAGCCGGGGCTTCGACTTCTGGCACCTCGTCCTGGCGGTTCATGTCGATCCAGTCGGCCAGAATGTCTCTCGTGGCGCTCGGGAGAGCGCTGTCAGCAGTCTCCGAGGCGTCGTCGATCCAATCGGCCAAGATGTCTCTCGTGACGCTGGGGAGGGCAGCCTTGACGTCTTCACCGAAAGCCAGGCCATCTCCGTATGGGCGGCGCTGCAAGAGGTCAGCTTGGATCGAGATGATGTATCTGACGGATACGTACGCGGAGGTAGCTGAAGGTGAGAAAGGTGGGTGCAAGTATACCGGCCGTGAGCAGGAAGCACACTCTTCTGACGGACAGTCGGACGAGATGCCTGGGGAGGCCATACGAGGGCCGCGAGTACTTTTCGCTGTGGTCTGGGCCTTGGCTCTCCAGGAGCGGCGAGAAGGAACCTTCTCTATCCATTGGGTGAGCAAGCTGGTGAGCAAGCAAGGGAATGAATGAATGAGTTTAGGAGTGAATGAACGAATGAAGCGAGCGAGTGCCCTCTCTCGGCGCGGGTGAAGGAGGTTGTAGAAAGGAGCGAATTGCGCAAGGGAGGGCGAGACTGAGGGGCCCTCGTCGACAAGGGAGAGAGAGATCAAGAACTGGAATTCCAGGCAATCAATGCGACTTTCAGGGAGAGAAACATGGCAAATCTCTAGGCGGAATGGCGGACGCCGGGTCCGAGACTATCACGACACTATTGGATGAGCGGCGGGCGTCGATTGGTGAGACGGCATGAGGAGGTGGGGGAGACATGACTGGAGGGGGGAGAGGGAGTGGCTAGGGAATCAGCCTGCATCGATGTGTATCTTGCCTGGCGCTATTTAGTCGAACGCCTATCTTTCGGGGGTTGATATCTAGGGTTATTGCTCACTCAGTCTGGAGGCTGGACGTGATGCCACAGAGTCTCAGGGGCTGTTGGAGTCGTGATGGCCTCTTCCGGTTGCATTCTCGATCGAGGCGGGCGGGAGGACTCACGATGACTCCTCTCGTGCTTTCTTTTTCTCGATTCCAGAGCAACCCTCAGCTGCTCGGGAGCTGAGATTTCCGACAACATGGCCCCCAAAGTCCCAAAGACAGCCAAAGGCCTAGATTCAGATTCAGCCCCGTCAGCTTTCCCCTAGTGTCGTTCGGCATATGCTGCTAAGCCCCCAACCCCTGACCCCTTGCGTTAGCCGTTTGTTGTGCTAGAGGGCTAGTGCTGAGCCTCGCTCGAACGGCGGCGCGAGGCAAAAATTCTGCTTGTTTTTTAGAGACTTTTGGCTGGGAGGGGAATGGAACGAGAGATTGGGAGAGAAATTGGAGGGACTGGTGGGTTTTGACATGTTGGAAGGTGGGAGGTGGTGAAGTTAAAAGTATGACATGCTATAACGAGATAGATAACTTATGATGGCTATCTTCCATGTATGGCAGGTGCGACTGCCGCCTCATCTCTCAGCTCCTCGAGGGGAAGGAACCCCCACGACTGACTGTCCTTCCCAATGTTGATATCTGGAATGAAACCCCTTCATGCCCCAGAACAAACCGGTCCGAACCTATTCGCTCCATCCGTACCAAGTCGACGACGTAGATTTCTCCTCAGCCGACTTCTCGACGAGTGACCTGCGATCGCTGCAGACAGCGCAGTTACAGCCCGTCCGAGGGTTCTGGACGTCGACGTTCTCCTTCCCCTCATTCTCGTCCTTCTCCATCTCCGCCTCCAGTCCCCGCAACACCATGACCTCCCGCTCCAACTTCTTCTCCCGCAGCTCCATCCGGGCCGAGTACCGCTGCACCACCTTGCGCGCTCGCGGGCTGATGGCTATCCCGTCCAGCTTGGCCACCATCTTGTCGATGTCCTCGATCATCTTGGCGATGATCATGTCTTGCTTGTCGATGATTCGCTCGGCCGTGGCGTTGGCCGCCTGGAGATCCTGAAGACTGGATTCCAAGGTCTTGAGCTCTTGTGCACAGGCGAGCCTGGCCGACCTGGCCGACTGCAGTGCAACTTCGTAGCTGATCTTGCAGATGCTCTCGGCTCCGTGTTCGAAGAAGTCGAGCAACTCCTTCCAGCCGGGTGTCCCCTTGGCCACTGCGCTCATCTGCGCGTACATCTTGTCGCAGTACTTGTCGCAGGCGTAGTCGTCGCACACCACCCTTTCATCCTCGAAGAAGCCGAAAACCTCGCGGTCTTCATCGGCCTTCTTGATCCACCCTCCAAGCTCCTCGTCAAACGCCAGCGCCCAGAGGTGCAGCTTGTCCTTGACGTCGCTCGGGAGAACCGCGACCTCTTCCCAGCGGGTGAGCCACTGGTACAGGTCCGTCGTGAGGTGCTTTTGGTCGTGGTGGCGGCTGCCGAGCTTGGCGAGGACGTGAGCGCCCTTGGCCATGACGGCGTCGCGGGTGACGAGGGTGATGGCTTTGACTGTGGTTGTGGGCGCAGCGGCCGGGTCTGGGATGGAGAGATCCTGGCTGGAGGCATAAGCAGCCGCCTCGGAAGAAGTGTCCTCGGCAGAAGCGACTTCGGATGAGGCCTCGGGGATGTCGAACCCCCACGAGTTCTGGTGCGAGTCCTCGGGGGCGTCGTCCTGAACCGAGCCCTGGGGAGTCCACTCCAACAAGTCCGACTGCGACCTATCAAGTCCTGTGAGATGAGGCTTCACCAAAGGGTTGACGAGCAGTGACATACATTTCTTCGGTTGCTTGCGAGTCCTGTTGACGAACGGTAGGTTGAGAAGGGTGAGATTCGACCTCGTTCTTTGATCTGAGAGAGTATTAGAAAGTCAGGTCGGGTTTCGTCGTCGAGATCGAAGGCATCTTACCCAGAAGCAGTGGTGTCAAGCCTCGAAGAAGAAGTTTGAAGCTTCGAAGAAGCGGTATGGAACTTTGAAGCAAAGATCAACATGGAGGAAGAGAAAGAGAAACGAAAAGTGAAGCTCGAACAGAGGGAGAAAGGTCTCTCTGAAGAGGTGTGTGAGAGTTCAAGCCTTGAACCTCTTGATCACGACCGACGAGTTCCTATATACTTGATATGGCCGTGATTCACCCCAGGAGGCCCGAGGTACCGTTTCTCTCCTTCTCTCACATTATGGTGTAGTTCCCTATTGATCTTGGAGTTGGTTTGAACGGCCTTCTCTTTCCCCTTGGTCAAGACCTCGAGCTGTACCACTGCGCGAGCCCCTAATGCATATAACCCTGCCTTGGTTAGGGGTTGAAGGCCAAACGAGTGTATACATTAAATGCATCGTAGGTAGGACTTGACAAACGGCACCATTGAGCCAACGCTTTTATCCCCCGGCACAGGATATCGAGGTATCATGGACTCAATTTCGATTGGGCAGGATCATGTATGAATACTATTCCTTTGCAAACGGCCGTACAGATAATAAAACGCCAAACAACCTGTATTACCACCTTTTATCTATCCTCTATTCTGATAACTCTCTTAAGCACGAAGCTTCTGCTTCGTCCGCTTCCTCTTCCCTCCCACCTCTCGCCCCTCCTCAACCTCCAGCAACGCCTCGCGCTTCTTCTCCCCCACCACCTTGAGCGCATCCCGAACCACGCGCGTCTCCAGGTTGACGCCCTCCTCCTCCCACGCCTCCATCTGCCGTCCCACGCGCTCCTCAATGGCCAGCACGAGGTCGACGTCCCTCTGTCCCACAAACGTGACAGACTCGCCGGAGCGGCCCGCACGCGCCGTGCGACCGACTCTGTGGATGTAGTCGTCGGGGTCACGCGGGATGTCGTAGTTGATGACCAGGCTCACTTCGGGAATGTCGAGACCGCGAGCCGCCACGTCGGTTGCCACGAGGATGCGGGCCGCCGACGCTCGGAACCGGCCCAGGTTGTCCACTCGTTGACGCTGGGGGAGCTTGGAGTGCAGAGACGTGACTCGGTGCTCGAGCAGTCTTAGGAGATGGTGAAGGTAATCGGCAGTCGACGTCCGGTTACAAAAGAGAATGACAGACTTTTCCTCGTTGGCCTCGGTAAGCAACAGCATGTGCAGGTAGTGTTCCTTGTGGGTGACGGGTATCTGCAGGTGCATCTGTTTGAGCGTCGCAGGAATGGCTGGCATCTGCGTATCGACCTCGCACACGAAGACTGGCTGCTTCCCTGGCTTGACGGGCATGTCTTTCAACGCTCGAACCTCCGGTGTGATGGTGGCAGTGAACAGAAGCGTCTGTCGCTCCGTTGCCGGGGGCAAGACGGACAAGCACTCCTCGACGTCGGGGAGCATGCTGCCAGTGCCCGTGGCATTGAGCAAGCGGTCGGCCTCGTCGAGCACAACGTAACGGACTCTTCTCAATCCGCAAATGGTGTCTTCCCCAGAAGTTCGGATATGATCGGCCAAGCGACCCGGCGTGGCAATCACCACATGAGGCCGTCTGGCCAGCTCTATGGCCTGGGCTCGCATGTCAGAGCCGCCTGTGACGAGAATGGCCTTGAGGCCCTGGGGAGAAGAGATGGCCTTGATTTGCTCGTAGATCTGGAGAGCCAGCTCGCGAGTAGGCGTCAAGACGACGGCAAAGATGCCCGTAGGATCTTCAGCCCATTTTTGGAGAATCGGAACCGCAAAGGCGACTGTCTTTCCCGAACCCGTTCGACTACCGCCAATGCAATCTCTTCCCTTTAGAATTTCGGGTATGCAGCCTTTTTGAATGGCCGTCGGCCTCTTGATGGCCATGTTGCCCAGCGACTGAACCAGCCATGGGCGAACATTGATGGCCGAAAAGGTCGTGTTTGGGTCGGTCGGAGCGAGAATCGCGTTTTGAGGTTTGGGTTTGGGCTTGGATTGGGCTTTCGGGACAACGTTCTTTCCGTCCGGTTGAGTTTTCCGCTTGATTCTTGAAGGGACGTTGATCGTGGACAGCGCTATAGGTTCCCCCTCGTCGTCGTCGCTGTCTGCATCGCGGGTCGCTGATGGTGATGTCCTTCTGCGCTTCCGAGAAGTGGCGCTGTCGAGATAATCGGATTCATCGGATGAGGCAAGATCCGGGTGATCAGGAACTGACGCATCGCTTGCGCGGTCGGAAGAAGGAGACGACACCATTGTTCCGTATCAAACACCAGGAGTTGTCAAATGCATCTGCCATGCGAATTGGAATTTTTTTGGCGGAGCAGTCAAAGATTCTCGGGTGTGGGTGGGGCCGACCGGAGCGGTGGGTCCAATGACAGCCTCCGATGTAAACGCGCGCTTATTGGGAGATGATCGCCGTGGATGAAGCTGAAAGCCCGTCATTCGGAGGGGGAGGCTTCCGGACCGTGGCCGTATTCTGAGCCGGCTGATTAGTACGGAGTACTTCGTAGGTTTGTAGCGAAATCACCCACTGAGGGCTGCACACGGAAGCCGACTACCCGGTGCGTCGTCTCGACGGTGCGGCCAGGCAATAGGCGACCTGCGCTTCGTAGGCATGTAAGCGGGTTGTGATTGTGATCAGAGGCATGAGAGTGGGCATGTGCTTGGTTAATGCAGGCGTTTCACCAATCCTGCATACAGCATAGCGGGGAGGAGGGAGATTTGTCGCCTTCAATTCACGTGCAATTGGTATTCATCAAAACAGGCTTCCAAGTTACCAGACGCTAGGTAATATTCGATGGTTTCGCCCGACTGTCGTGTCTCGTCGTGCTCCGGGGGAGACGAGGGCCGAATGGCAAAGGCTGGATGGACGGTAACCTGCTTCGTGATACCTCCAGGGGCCCCAGTTGGCCGCAGGGCGTCGAACGATGAGCTTTGACGGGCTCAGCTGGGGAATTGCGGTTGGGCCACGTCGGTGCAGGGCAGCTTCCACAAACCCCCCGTCCAATGCAACGGGCCACAGGCATTGACGGCGGCTGACGAAGGGAGAGACGCTGTTGAACCGGATGCTGTTAGTGTGGTTGATTCGTCCGACGTTGTGAGATTGCGTGGCGTAATCATTACCCATCAAAGGTAGGGAGTACGGATACGTATCCGTACGGAGCAGTCAGAAGCGGATCGGGCCTGGATGAAAGAGGCATCTTCTCTCCTGGGTCTCGGCGCGGGCCCCTGCAGGACAAAGGGAGGATGGATATTCGGGCACAAGACTCAACGGCGAATTGTGGTGGGGGGGGAGTTGAACGGATGGTCTGGACTGCTTGGGCAGCTTGGCGGAGGCAAAGTGGCGAAATTCAAGGTGCCAACTGGAAGAGGAGGAAGGCACGCCGCAAGGCACCTGCCAATCTCACCAATGGAAGGTGCGTTGTGTTGTTCCTTCCCCGTCTATCCGTAAGGTAGCAGGTAGTATCACAGCCTGAAGGGGCACCTCTTGCCTTCATCGCCCTACGTCACTCACTGTTAATTCGTTTCTTTGCTTTTTTGCGAATACGCTCAATGATTCCATATGCCACCTCACCCCCCGTTTGTTCTCTCTACCTCCTACTGCTGTGGGCTGGTCATGTCTCATGCAGACCACAACCGCCTCATCAAGACGGCAACAACGCGCGTGCCGCCAACTGACGGACGACCTAGGGAGCCACCGGCGGAAAAGCTGCCTCCGACCACTTCGTCCTACTGGACGCCTTCGAGACCTTGACCGAATGACGCCCCAAAAGCCAAAACACAGGGAGCCAACAGCGAGCATCCAAACAGCGCCCGAAACGTCCCCCCGCCCCGACCCTAGCGCCTGAACCCAAACATGGCCAGGGCACCCTTTAGCCGCCTGCGATGGGAGGGCCACCACTCACAGGGCGCGTCCCGAGGCCCCCAAGAGTCCAAGACATGGCCCAAGGTTTCCCTGTCCCGCCGGTACCTGGATGTGCTGGGCCGGGTGGAGAGAGAGAGAAGGGGAGCAAAAGTCCTAGACAGAGAGTAGGGATGCGTACGGATACATTTGGGTTGAAGGATCGAGTGAGGAGTATATCCGTATCCGTACTACACAATACTAACCGTTCGTAAGGTTGGCCTCTCTTGTGAGAGCCGATTCCCAAGTGTTGCAGGTCACTCGCCTCACCCCTCCACTAAGCCCAAAAGCTCAAAGGTCAAGACGCAGACGGTCAGCCAAGGTTGGGGTCATGCTCACTCACTCACCTTGCTGCAGTCTGGTGGTCGGGTACTTCCTCCCCGCTAGAAGCTCCACCTGGGACACCCTCAGAAGGTCGCTGAAAGAAACCCGCCCGCCCACTAATAATCGCCCACCACTCCATCGCCCGCACTCCATCGACCCCCAAATCCAATGCCCGCCCACCTTCTCTCGATCCTCCGACTTTCTTGCTTCCTCACTCTCTCATCCCCTCGTTTCGGATTCCCAAAGACGTGTCGTTCCTCGCCACGCTCCAATCCACTTCCGCTTCTGTCACCATCTTTGGATTTGGGCCTTTATTGATCCCGCCACCTGCTTGTGCCAACGCTTGAAACTGCTCACTCCTCGACACCCGAACTGTCAGACGCCTTCGTCATCTTGTCAGCCTCGCTTGCAGATCTCTCGCTCCATCAACTGTGTCCGACTCTCGCTCCGTCTCTATTTGAAGTCTCGAGCCGGTTCAATCGTCGTCATCCAAAATCACCTCAATTCATTACCGCCCGTCGGAACCGCCCACGAGGCTGCGACCAAGTCCTACAGGAGCCGCCTAGATCCGCCTCCTCCGCATCTCCGATCGCAAGCCGTCTAATACCCAAATCTTTGCGCTCTGTGAGGCCGTAGCTGAGACGCAGCAACGGCCTTGATATCTCAATTCCCATCCTCTCATCTCTCTCGACTCCGTCCCTGCGTTGTCCAACGCCGACGTCATCCAGATGGCCGACCCAGCATCAGGACCCCAGGGTACCGACCCATCCATGCAACCTGTATGTACTGTCCCTCGTCTGTAAATCTCTGCTGACCCGTCAAGATGTCTATTCCCGCCCCTACTCCGACTCTGACTCCCCTCTCTCTCCCCACCTCAAATGCCGGCCCCGCCCCCGTTCCTCTCCTCCGTCCCGCCATCCCCGGCGGCCGCGCCGGCCGAGGACCACCCAGACTCGGACTCGCGATTCCCCCTTCTCCAAGTGCCAAACCCGTTGGAAACCAGGGCCCTTCGGCAGTATCAAGGCCACCGCTCCCTGCGCTCCATCTCGCAACCCCCAAAGGAACTCAGGGTGTCCCTCAGGAGCAGCCCCCTCGATTGCAATGCGTAACTCAACCGAGCCATTCCGCGAGCGGCGGAAGCGAGAGCAGCGCTGCGCATTCAAGATCCGGTAGCTTCGGTCCCTTGGATGGCAGGGCAAGCAACCCCACCTCCGCGGGCTCTCAGTACTCGGCTCTGTCCTTTGCTTCCCAGTACGGAATTGGTGTGTCGAGAGCGCAAGGCACACCGGACCCGTTATCTGCTGCCGGGTCCATGTACTCGCAGAATAGCGAAGGCGGTGCTGCCATGGAACGAGATCCCAGTCTACAGGGGCTTGAGGCTTTTGACAAGCTCAGCCTCGAAAAGGGTAGAACCCTCGACGTCGATGAGTTGGACGAGGAGGGCTGGAGGGTTGCCAGCATGGAGCAGAGAATTACGGAAATCGGCAGCCTCGGTGAAGGCGCTGGAGGTGCTGTCACCAAGTGCAAGCTCAAGGGCGGCAAGACGGTGTTTGCGTTAAAGGTGAGATTGGGTTGTCCTCATGGCTTAAGAAGTCGCTAACAGATTAGGTCATCACTACGAACCCCGATCCCGATGTTAAGAAACAAATCCTGCGAGAGTTGGGATTCAACAAGGAGTGCGCTTCGGATCACATCTGTCGCTACTATGGCGCTTTTGTCGATCCCGCCACTGCCACCATCTCCATTGCCATGGAGTTTTGTGAAGGAGGCTCGCTCGACAGCATCTACAAGGAGGTCAAGCGATTGGGAGGACGAACAGGCGAAAAGGTCTTGGGTAAGATTGCCGAGGGTGTCTTGGGAGGTCTGACTTACCTCCACACCCGGCGAATCATCCACCGAGACATCAAGCCGTCCAACATTCTCCTATGTCGAGACGGAGCCGTGAAGCTGTGCGATTTCGGTGTGTCTGGTGATTTCGGAACTAAGGGCGAGGCCAACACCTTTATCGGAACCAGCTATTACATGGCTCCCGAGCGAATCACTGGCCAGTCGTATACCATCACCTCGGACGTGTGGTCGACGGGAGTGACGCTGCTCGAGGTGGCACAACACCGCTTCCCCTTCCCGGCCGACGGCACCGAAATGCAGCCCCGAGCTGGGCTCATCGATTTGTTGACGTACATTGTGCGGCAACCCGTGCCCAAGCTGAAGGACGAGCCCACCATGGAAGTGTATTGGAGCGACAACTTCAAGTACTTTATCGAGTGCTGGTACGTATCACCCACCTCATTCTTCATGAACAATCAGCTAACTTGGCACAGTCTCGAGAAGCAGCCAAACCGCCGGGCGAGCCCGTGGAAGATGATGGAACATCCTTGGATGGTTGAGATGCGCTCCAAGCGTGTCAACATGGTGAAATATCTCTCCTTTGTGTGGGGGTGGGAAAATCAGCCCAGTGCCTCGTAAGCACCACGGGCAATCCGAGATTGGTATCACAACGATGGTTGAGCAACGTTGCACTCCCGGCGCTATGAGGAAAGAGGCACTTTGTACCTCGGCGTCTCCTTGCCCATGACGACACGGAATCAAGGCTGGGCCTGGTCATGAGGCAGTCATGAGGCAGCCATTCGGAGACTGCGAAAAATTTGTCCAGGACAGGACGTCTATGTCAACACGGCGTCCAGATGTTGGGGGAGGTCGATTCAACGGGCGCGGGGTCTTGGGAAGTCAGGATAACGGCGACGGTTGGGAACGGGTGACGGGCAAACGGTGGGAATTGCATGACTGCTTGTGTTGGAACAAGATTGCCTCGGGGGAAAGGCGGACATATTCTCTCATCTAGCAAGCGCTCAAGGCGTCCCACACTGTATTTCCCACTGATAGATGGGTATTATACTGCCGTATCCAAGGATTCGTCGTTTTGCCTCGGTGTCATGACATGTCGAGTGAATATCAACCGAGGGCTTGTAATTGCCTTAGGTTTGTGAATCTATTCAGATACATTTGCCAGGTCCAAGATGACTCTCCGCGTACATCCCTAGTATGCTCACACTTAACTTTTCTACCATATATCCTCCTTTTAGGGTATCTTTCCTCTCTGATATCACTGGCACGACTCCTGGGCGCTGTCCTCGGGCGGATCGCCCATGAGATCTCGCAGCGCCACCGTTGCATACGCGCTCCGGCCAAGCTGGAACTTGACCACCACGGCAACTTTGTCGGCCGGCGACGAAGCGGCAGCAGCGTCTTGTTCCGCCGTCGCATCCTTCATTTCCACCTCGACGTCGTCGTCGACCTTGGCCTTTTTGGTCGCCGGCTCGCCGTCCTCGTCACGCCCTCGCTTCTGGCCGGCGCTCTTCTCGGCCTTGAGCAGGTCCGTGTCGGTCGGGTGCATCTGCTCCGTCTCGTCGGCATAGGCGCGGACCTCGACCGACGGCGGCGCGAGGAAGCGGTTCATGAGCTTGCGGTAACGCCCGGGCATGCTGAACTCGCGGCGCATACGGCGCATCTTGTGGGGATCGAGAGCCCCGTTCTCCTCGCGGCCCATGAACTCCTCGTAGAAGGTGCCAATCTCATTGTCTGGGTAGGTGACATCGTAGCCTGGCGTCGGGAGAACCACGTCGTAGACGGTGAAGCGGCCGCTCGCAGCCTCTTCGGCCGTTAGAGGCCTGGCTCGCACCGGCGCGTCATCGTCGTCATCGACGGGGTTGATGATGTCGTCGCCGTCCTGGTCCTGGCCTGTGACTAGAGGAGCCGCTTCGGTCTGGATGACGAGATCGCCCTTGATGACAGACTTGCCATGAAGCTCCCAGCGCTTGCTCGCAGCGTGGTTCCAGACGTATGACTGGTAGGCGTGGAGATACATGGAGCGCAAGCCTCGAGTGATGTGCACGAGAGAGCCAACAAAGTCCCGTCGGGAAGAGTCTCCCATCCGGTTGAGGTGGCGGAGGATGCAGGCCTCGGCTGAGAAGCGCCGAGGGAGAATCTGGATGGCCCTATTGATGTCCTTCCCGGTGAGGAACAGCATGCACGCCTGGTTGCGAAGATGGCCATCTCGCTTTGATGCCTCTTCTGGGATATCTCCTGCCTCAGCCTTGGCAGCAATGTCTTCGTCGTAGTGAAGAAGAGAGTTGACTGCCTCCTCGTATTTCTCCCCAAGAATGAGCTTTCCGATCTGGTGAGTGCCGATCTCATGGGTGCCAAATCTCTGGTGGCCAAAGTAGTTGATCCAGCCATGCTCGGCCATGTGAGCCATGGCAGCATCGACGTTTGCTTTGAGCTTCTCGACCCTTTCCGATACTGGATCATCCTGGCTCTCGCCGGCCATCACGCAGTTTTTGATGGTAATGACAAACTCGTTGCCTGAGAGCTGGCCGAGATACACGGCCCTGTCGCGATATTCGTAGTCGCCAGTCGAGACGCCCCATAAACGACCGTTGATACCGGCCAAGTTTCTGGGTCGCATATATCGCACGGAACACCTCTGCACGGTCGCGGCTCTGCGGTCCTTGGTGCCGGCGTACCCGATGACCTGAGTCTTGACCTTGAGGAACCGGGCTATTTGGTTGACGGCATCCATGGTGTCTCGGTTCTCCTTGTAGAGGGTGAAGTGAAGATATTCGCCGGCCGGCTGCTCATCCCCCCTGCGCTTGTCGCGGCTACCTCGGCTCTTCCTCTTGTTGCCTCCTTTCTTGGAAGCGAAGCTGGCCAAGATTGCGCCGGCATCATCGGTGTTGGTCTCGATCTTGGACCTGAAAATACGGCGAATTTCATGGTGTATTTGACCTCGCTTGGGCCGGTCGTCCACGGGGCGTGAGGTGACACTCTTCTTCTTTTCGTTATCGGAACCCGGGCCTGCCTTGTATAGGTCGATGAGCTCTTGCGCAAAGGTTGCGTCCGTCAGAGCCTCGAGGGTGGCAGCGTCTTCCGCCGAGACGTCGCGTATCGGCTCAGGTTTAGGCGCCGCATGAGAATTTCCGTTGGAAACTGGTTCTTTCTTTTCCGGCTGCGTCTGCGTCTGCTCGGCCTTGGGTTCTCCTTTTACCGTCTCAGCATTGGTCTCGTCCTTGGTCGTCTACTTGCCATGTTAGCTAAAGCTCATCCAATGCAGCTGATAAGTACCTGTTTCTCATCTTCCTCGATGCCCAGGTGCTTGAGGTGGAGAACAGAGCCATCTTCTCGAATCTCATTGACCAGAAAGTCTGAAAATCTTAATCTGTTAGAGGATGCAATTTGTGCGATTTCAGCAGCTTACCTTGAGCGAAGAACACCCGTCCAAGCTGCAGAGAGAGGAGTGGCCCTCTGGGTGATTCCCAGACTCCTGTTGTAGGTAGCACCTGCCCGCAGCGCGAAGTGATTTTGTTCAGCCATGTCGCGTTGAATTGGTGATTGAGATGTGAGCGATGCGACTTCATTGACCAGGCGCGCATGTCTGCAGGTACGAGGTGGGGAGTTGCGACGGGTATTTTTTTCTCCGGCAGAACGATTGGAAATGACAGATTAGGAAGGCGGTAACGATAATAGCCACTGAGGAAGCCGCCCGTGCTAATGCGGAAGGCGGTGAAGGGTCTCTGCGACGGGATGGAGAACCGCTGGTGAGGACATGGCATTCAATATCTACAAGTCCACTCATCTAACCTTCATATTCCTCTTCCATCTATTCGTACCTAGATACGCGCTTTCACGCTCGGGCCAGGCTTTGTACGGATGATCTGTGTCTCCGTCAACTCTTCCTTCTCCAGAGCCTCGAGC
The DNA here is from genome assembly GCA_024115155.1 of Thelonectria blattea. Taxonomy (NCBI): domain Eukaryota; kingdom Fungi; phylum Ascomycota; class Sordariomycetes; order Hypocreales; family Nectriaceae; genus Thelonectria; species Thelonectria blattea. The sequence goes on from JAMQMW010000660.1 coordinate 22,559, forward strand.
ATAGCCACCACTGGGGGAACCTTCATGTGTTTATCCAGTGCCTCTTGGTCATCATATCTGCATCCGATTAGACAAGCGTCTTATCTGCCTAAGATATCTTACCCCTCGAGCACAACAAACTGTTCTTTGCCATCGTTGAGTTCGCTGGTGCCGTGGTGCAGCTCGTAGCGGTGGATATAAGGCTCATGTTCCCGGACGTACTTGACGCACTCTTCGAAGAGGTCCAAAAACTTCAGGACGAGTAAGTCTTGGTTCAAGCGATATGAGAGCACAACCTACTCGCTGGGCCTTGCCAGGCTTTGGGGTGATGACGGCAGTGAGTTGGATGGGCGCCATGTTTACGATATAGCACAACAAATGGCAAGATGGGAGAGAATGAATGAAATCAAGATGGCAGTGGAACGATAGCACTGAATACGCGTGAACCAGGAGAAGCCATGAACCATGACCTTGCCATTTATTAGCGAAGGGACAGCAGTGGTTGATGTGGCCCTAGAACCAACGGAAAAGGATTGCCAGGGCCGCAACGGAACAGCCGACGAACCGGGGCTCAAGAGCCGCCTCATCGCATCCTCACGAAGGCACGTCGAGATCCCTATAAGACACCAAAATAACCTCAAGCAAAAATAGAAGATGTAATAAGGTGGCTTCAATAGTGTTTGCATGGCTCCCTTCCCCTGACATGGGCAAGACTGCTAGCTGTGGTGTGATTATGATAGGTAATATTCAGACAGGGCCAAGCGAGCCATCATGTGAGAGTAATGCCGAGAGTCTCTTAAATTTCATGTACTGACATGTCTTCACAAGAAGGGAAGGTACTAATTGATGCATTGCCCACCCATCTTCCTTCCTCTCAGCGGCCCTTCTAGAAACGGAAATCCTTCCTTCCGTGAACTCATTCTCGACAAAGGAAGTGGCGATGGCTTCCCACATGACGAGGCACTAAACCACACCTCTCATCCAAGAAATCTTCAGCTCCCGTCAGCCACCTATAAACCGCTTCTCGCCGTACGCCTCATCCTAAGAATGGCCTAGATTGCCTTGCTTCCTTCTCGTTCTCCTAAAGTAGGCCAAGATTGCTCGTTGCCTCATTTCTCACCCCCCTCTCGTCTCTTTGACTGCGTCCTGCCACTAGAGCGCGGGCCAGCATTTGACATGTCAATCATGAGCGGACAAAGACAAAACGTTTTGCTATTCGATAAACGCCACCCCGTGGAAGGTTGGCTTAAGAAGACAAGACTCAGCCCGCCAATCTAGAATCTCCGGCAGATCCATCCATTCTTCAACAGTCAGTCGGAAATGCGTGGAACGTCAGCTGCCTACTACCTTGAAGTAACAACCCGATTGCTCTCAGAAGTTTAGGATTGCCACTGATATGTATAGGTGCCTTTGACGGCAGGCTTCAGCCCCGAAGATGGCTGGGGACGAGATGGACCTGCGGATTTCTTGTTACACTCTCGAAGTAAGCGGCACTTGCGGTGACATTTGTTTCCACGAGCTGACAATGTAATAGATCCTCTATCCGTCTTTGGCTCCTCCGAAACCCTCCCAAATCACAATCTGCCCCCTAGCGACGGCCTCGACAACGATTTGCTGCTCGACCTCTGCGATTCCGTCCGCGCGGGCCTAGGAGATAGGAGGATACTGGGCCCGCGATGGGAAGAAGCCATGGGCTTCTTAAACGCCGTGTTGAAGGATGAAGTCAGCGGTTCCTCCATGATCGACTTTCCCACCATCCAGGACGCACGCCTCGACAAGCTGCTGGCTGACATCATAAACCCCGGAAACCGCCCTTCCCCGTTGCCGACTAGGTTTCGCGACGATGTGGCCATGGTGGAAAAACTCCAAAGACAATGGCGAGCTCGGTTTAAAGAGCTGTATTTTACTGTCGACCAAGAACGATATCTCCTGTTGCCCAAGATAGGCCGCCTGAGGGATGTTGAAATGAGCACTTCGACTGAGAGAGACCACAGACTTTGGACGACGAGAACATTCGAGACGTTGTCGGAGTTTGAGGGGAACCAGTTCGAAGCTGGACAGTAAGACAAGGAGCTATCTTTTCGGGGGCTTTCTGACGTATATTAGCTGGTGGCTGAATTTGGCCTGCGCCCATCGCGATGGCATCGTGGGAAGTGTCCTGGAGAAGCCGACCAAAGGACAATATGGAGTGGCGGCGTTGCCATTGATCACTGGAAGGGAAGACATCCATTTCTCCAACGGGACCGTCACATACATGAGAGAGGGCAAAATATCCGACATGCACTTGTCGCTGCTCTCCCAAGTGGGCTCGCCCATTCGCATTCTGCGTGGACACAAGCTTCAGAGCCCCTTGGCGCCCAAGGCAGGTATAAGATATGATGGACTGTGAGTCAGCCGTGGAAGGCCCCGGAGAAGCATGCTAACAGCAACAAGATACATAATACGCCAGTACGGACAAAAACTCAACGTCAACACGGAACTTCACCGGCTTGTCCTCATTCTCGAACGAGCGGAGGGCCAGTTGCCCGTGGAGGGCATCATCAGGATACCTCGGCCGTCACAACTGGACGACTGGCAGCTGTTCGAGAAGTACGAAGGGGAGATGATCAAGCAGAAGAGAGGCCAACAGGCGTGGATAGATTGGAAAATGGACAAGTCGCAAGAGAAGTCGGACCGGGAACAGTACATGAGGACGCTCGCATTTCACACTTCATTGAAGCTCGCCAAGGTTGGGCAGCCGATGTTGGCTTTCGACCCTCCTAAGAAGGGGCCGGGGAGATATTCTAGAGCCATGTAGTATTAGATGGCATGTCGGTGCTGCCGTAGAGAGACGAGTTAATCAACGAGGAGAATTCTTTCCCTGCAGTTGTTGAATTCACGGTGACGATGATGGTCACGGTGAGGGAGGGGTCGAGGGGTCTTCCAGGGTCTTAATTTATTAAGGGCGGGGCGTCATCCCACCACCGAACGTCTGCTCACCATCTCTAGACACCTCAGTACAACTACGACGCAAATTTGAACGGCGAACAAATATGGGCAAAGATAAAAATGCAGGCGGCAAGGACAAGGGGTCCAAGAACAAGGGGAAAGGAAAGGATAAGGGCAAAGGCGCCGACAAGGAAAAGGACGACTCGGGCAGCAAGCAAAAGGGCGCCATGTCCATCAACGTCCGTCACATTCTGGTGCGTTCCCGAGGCTCATTGGATTTCCCCGAACGACCCCGCTGACTTGCTGCAGTGTGAAAAACACTCCAAGAAGGAAGAGGCTCTGGCCAAGTTGCTAGAGGGTGCCAAGTTTGACGAGGTGGCACGCGACTTTTCCGAGGACAAGGCTCGACAGGGTGAGATGAGGATGCCCTTTTCTCTTCGACGACTTTGCAGCTGATGGATGGTGTTGATTCTAGGCGGCTCTCTTGGCTGGAAGACGAAGGGGTCTTTGGATTCGGCGTTTGAAGAGGTTGCTTACGGGCTGGCTACGAGCACGACGGGGAAACCGATTTATGGCGAGGCCAAGACTGGTTTTGGATACCACATCATCATGGTGAGTTGGTGGTTAGTTTTGAGGCAGAATCCATCTAACCGTACGTACCCAGGTCGAAGGACGAAAGTAGTAGACAAAGATTCGTTGATACAAACACCAACACAAGTCACACGCACAATTTCAGAAAAGTTGATGCCCAATTTTTTTATTCCTCTCCATGTAATATGGCCGTGAGACGTGAGGCCTAAACCCATACAGATGCCAACCGAAAAGGCCAGAGTTGTCAACCGTAGAAACCGCACGGCAACCTCTAAACCGTTCCACATCCAACGCCGTCCTTCGGGAGTCCACGTTACATTTTTTTACTGCTCGGTCTGGAAGTAGTTGAGGAGGATGGATCGCTCCTGCGACTCCTCACCCCAGTCCTTGACGACGACGCAAGAGCAGTTGACGACCTTGCGGGCGTTACCCTCACGGTCCAGGACGCCTGAGAGACCTTTGTTAGCAACTACATACACCACCATGCGGGAATCCTGGAGATGAAAAACGTACAGAGTCCGGCCCACTCGCCGAGCTGCTTGCCGTCGGGGATCTTGATGAGAGGAATGTTGTGCTCGTTGCAGAGAGCAATGACGAGCTTCTTGTAGGCCTCCTCCTCGCAGTTCTCGTTCAGGACGCACATGTGCGCCTGTCGTCGGTCGAGGGCCTTGGAGGCTTCGCGGAGGCCACGGGCGAGGCCGTCGTGCATGAGAGCGAGCTTCAGGGCGCCCTTGAGGGCGTCGAGAATGGACATCTGACCCTTGGGAGCATCGCCGGAGACCTCGACCTCCTCGGCGACCTCGGGAGCGTTGTTCTCTTCTACGTCCGACTGTTTTGCCTCGTGTCAGCGAATTTCATCATCGAGGAATTTTTTTTTTTTCGCTTTCGCAAAACCCCCCCGCGGGGCATTATCTCGAGCTCGGAAACGCAGGGAATCGGGGGGGAAGGCGATTGTG